>JAOTRH010451475.1:0-30422 GCA_034768845.1 Heliamphora exappendiculata | reverse complement strand
ATACTTGAACTTCTTTTAGATTAAATAAAATACTCCAACTTCTTTGAACAACTTAAAACTTAAATCTTGCAAGAGAACTTTCAAATATATCTTCCTATTATTTAAAGTGTACGACTAATCTTGATATTAAAAAAGATTAAAGCATAAATGAATTAAAACTCTTTTGAATAAAAAATGTGAGTTTAAAACTTGTTGATTACTAGATTCAATATAATTCTTGTAAGTCAGATATTTGAATACAAAAATGCTTTGTTATAAGATACGTTAAGTTTACAACTTCTAGTTATTAAGACTTTTGTTAGTTAAAGAAAATACAAGAACAAATAAAAAAAATAAGTAATCAAGTACAAAAGTGTATGCGTGTGATGTAATGAGAAACAGCAAGATAATAAAGAATGTAAAGCAAGAAGAAAGTGACACCACGATTTTTACAAGGTTCGGCGCAACGGCCTACGTCCTTGCCTCAAACCAACCGCTATGAGAATTTTACTACCTCTCCTTCGATAGGCGGAGGAACCTCTCTCCTTAGTCTAGGCCTCTCTCTACTTGAGAATGTACCCTTCTCAAGTTTATCCAATCCTTGTAGGCAGATTAGCCTCTTTTGAGAATCACATTTCTCAATCACAAGTATGAAATAAGAATGATAAGGGTGTACAAAGATCACTCCTTGAATGAGCAAATACAACAATAAAACTCTAACTCACTTCTCAAGAAATGAAACAATGAAGCTCAATGAGAATCTAAATGATTTATCTCTCAAAATGTGTATAAAGAACTGAGGATTTGAAGAGCAAAAATGTAGTAAACAAGAGAGAATGTTTGAGAGGATTGAGTGAGTAAAACAATGGCTCAAACCCTCTATTTATAGGCTCTAATTTCTGACTAGCTGTTGGTCTCAGTATAGAAATGTCAAACTACCCGTTTTCAAAATTTTTCAAAATTTAAACATGTTCAGTCGACTGAAGAGACTCATTCGGTCGACTGAACCAAGCTTCGGTCGACTGAACCTCAGGGGTCGGTCGATTGAACCTATGTAAATCTGAAAACCTATTTTTGGTAGCATGTTCGGTCGATTGGGGCTTATACTTCAGTCGACTGAAGCAATAAAAAACCAAAATTTTCATTTTCCAAAAGGTTTAATCACTGTTTGATTTTGAAAAATTATTTTATGACTTTTTAGAATTCCTATGAGCTTCAAACCAAAAATTTCAAGAGAAAATGAATGTACAAAAGGATCCTAAAAGAATTACAACTTGTTCTTCTTTCTTTAATTCTTCAATGTCTTGATTCCCCAAAAACTTGTCTCCAAAGATCTTGATTTGAGCTTAAACATCATGGCTTTCACTTGAATTGTGCTAATCACGTATGTACCGAAATCAATCTCAATTTGCACAATTTAGATATATAAGTTTGTTATCATCAAAATAAATTACTGAAGCCCTGTTAGGCCAACATACCATAGCTGCAAAGCAAAAGAAAAACTGTGCATTCATCGATAATTTTATTTGTTACGCATTAAATTACGAAAAGATGGTTTGATAAATCGAAATATTTAGATCGTGTATATGAAAAGATGTTTTGAAATCTTTCGGATCGTGCAGTTTTTGAAAATTAATAAATTTATTTTAATTAAACAGATTTTTATAACCCTCAAAAAAATTTTAAAAATCTAACTGGGAGAAGAAATTTATTACAGATAAATTTCGTAGTCTCCATCACCAGTTCGTAGGTGATGTAATTAATTTTGCATGTTGGTAGTAAAACCCTCCTCCCCATCAAACAGGATTAATTGCGGTATCACCAGTACGAACCTACTTCATGAATAATTGTTAGTGTGGATTACTTTTCCATCTGAAATATTCATTGCGAAGCGATTGATTTGAGATTAGGTGGTGGATACCACTTTGCTATAAATAATAGTATTTTCTCCATCTAAGTCACTGCTATTTGTACTGGATCGAAACTATGTCATCTATTTAACTTTACTTGGTATGGTATGTTGCCTAAATAGTAAAATTAATAAGAATTGGCATGTCTGGATAAACGTTGGATAGTAGGCGTCCTCCTATCGAGGCATGCTATTCACAGGGTACTAGCTCACTAACAATTTTTTTTTAAATAGTAGAGGGAACCAATTTTAAAATAAATTCAAAGTTTTAGTCGTCATAATTAACGGTTATTTTAATTATGTGATTCTCATAATTAAAATAGCATTCAATCCACTGATTTACTTAAAGAGAACAAACTAACGTGATCGAATTTTGTTGACTGGAAAAGTTACTTGGATATAACTTTAACTACCAAGAATATTCTCTCAATGCCAGAAAATGTGTTTGTTTCTGAAAAGAGTTCTTCCTTTGGGCTGAAAGGCATGAAAAAGAAAAATGTTCAAAAATAGAGTGACACAATTTCCAAGATAGTTAGTGAGCCAAGAACTGGTATAAAAAAGCTGAAAGACATGTTTTCACTACAACCAAACATAGCACTGGAAAAAGTAATGTTCAGTTTGTTTCAACAAGCTGAATAATCAGAGTAAGTTCTGTTCATTTGTTGTGAAAATATGTTTAGTGGTGTTATCTACCGGTATCTGATGTGTAAATATGAGAGCCACTAATCATGTCTACAATTCATTACAAGGGTTTCAGAAAACCTGACAACTTAGTGATGAAAAGATTTACCTGCATATGGATAATAATACAAAGGTAATAGCAGTTGCAGTGAGAGATGTCACTCTCGATTTTAGTAGAGATCGAGTATTAATATTGAGAGATTATCTTTATATACCTTCCACTAAACAAAATTTAGTTTTTGTTTCTAGATTGGATAAAGACATATATTTGGTTTACTTTAATAACTTTGTAGTTATTAAGGATAATAAATGGGTTATCTGTTCTAGTACATTGGTGGATGATCTGTATGATATATCTCTTATCTCTCCTATACTGTAACTAACTGGATTGAATAACACATTTAATTTACCATATAATAGAAAGTTTCTTTCTTTAATGAACCAAACGTTTCTTTGGTACTTACGCTTGGGTCATATTAATCTAAAAAAGATAAATAGACTGGTAGAAGATGGACTTTTGGATTTATTGAAAGTGGAAGCACTTCTTGTTTGTGAGTCATGCTTAGATGGTATGATAACCAAGAAGCCCTTTCTCGGCCAAAGACTATAGAGCTAAGGAGTCCTTGGAATTGATTCATTCTGGTGTGTGTAGTCCTATGACTATTTGGGCTAGAGGTATCTTTGAGTACTTCGTCGGTTTTATTGACGACTACTCAAGGTATGGATACATTTACCTGATGCACCGTAAGTTTGAATGCTTTGAAAAATTTAATGAATTCAAGATGGAGGCGGAGAAGCGTCTGGGTAAAAGTATCAAATCACTACGATCCGACCGTGGTGGAGAGTACCTCTTTGGAGAGTTTATACACTACTTGTCGTTAGAAAGGATTATATCCTAGTTGATTGCACCGAGCACTCCGCAGCAGAATGGTGTAGCAAAAACAAAGAATAAGACTCTTACAGAGATGGTAAGGTCAATGATGAGTTATTCGGGATTATTCGACTTGTTTTGGGGACTTGCATTAGAGACAACATCTTATATTCTGAACTTGGTACCTTCTAAGTCAGTACCTTCTACTCCCACAGAATTGGCGTAAGCCTAGTCTGAAAAATTTTCAAATTTGAAGGTGTCTAGCACATGTGCTAAAAGGGAATGCGGATAAGTTAGAACTAAGAAAAAAAGGTCAATTCTTTGTGGAGTATCCCAAGGGAACGAATGGTGGTCTATTTTAAAATCCTAAGAATCAGAATGTCATTGTTAGCACCGATACCCGATTCTTAGAAAAGGATTTTATTATGGACCACAAGCCTAAAAGTAAAAATTATTCTGGAAGAATTGAGAGAAAATACCAATAGAATGGAAGAGAAACCACAAGTCACTGATATTCCTTTGCCTCGTCGTCGTAAGAGGATTATCGAGATAGGTGCAGATCATGATCAGAGTGCTACAATTAACATGCCTGACGAGCATGTGGGTAATGGTGAACAGGGTTTGGATTCCACACAGCGTGTTACTGTTAGTACACAGATGCAGGTAGTGCCTCGTCGTAGTGGAAGAGTTGTTCATCAACCCGAACGGTATATATTCTTGAGAGAGTCTTTTGATAAGATCCTAGTAGAACTGGATACCGAACTCTATAACTATGATGAAGTACTCTAAGACAAAGATGCAGATCTTTTGCAAAATGATATGAATTCAGAGATGGAATCTATGTATTCTAATTAGGTCTAGAAACTTATAGAACCACTTGAATGGATTAAATCTATTGAATGTAAGTGGATTTACAAGAGGAAGAGAGGAGCAGACGGAACAGTTGAAACCTTCAAAGCTAGACTAGTTGCAAAAGGGTTCACTCATAAAAAAGGGATCAATTATGAGTAAACATTTTCATCGATAGCCATGCTTAAGTCTATCCAGATTATCTTATCCATTATGGCTCATTTCGATTATGAAATTTGGAAAACGGATGCCAAGACAGCTTTCTTAACAAAAGTCTTGACAAGTGTATCTATATGGTACAACTAGACAGTTTTATAAGAAAAGGCTAAGAGCACATGTTGTGCAAGTTTAAGAGATCCATTTATGGACTTAAGCAGGCATCAATATCTCGGAATACCCAATCTGATCAACCCATAAAGTCTTATGATTTTGATCAGAGTCCAAATGAGTCTTGTATGTACAAGAAGTGTGACAAAAGTGTGATAGTCTTTTTAGTACTTTATGTAGATGATATCTTGCTCATCAAAAATGATGTGGGGTATTATCTTCGATAAAAGTACGGTTATCTGGGTAGTTCGATATGAAAGACTTGGGAGAAGCTAATCACATCCTTGGGATCAAGCTTTTGCGAGATCGAAAATAAAGGATGTTAGGCTTTTCACAAGAAAAGTATATCGATGATATGTTTACTCGTTTTAGCATACAGGATTTCAAGAAAGAGTTTCTCCTTTTCAGGCATGAAATCACTCTTTTCAATGATCAATGTCCTAAGACACCTGATGAGATAGAGAAGATGAAGGCGACTCATTATGCTTCGGCAGTAGAAAGCTTAATGTATACTATACTTTGTATTAGACCCGACATCTAATTTTCCATTGGCATGGTTTGCAAATATCATTCTAACCCAAAGTATTGGATTGCAGTAAAGAATATAATAAGGTACCTTAAATGGACTAAGGATTATATGTTGGTTTACCAAGCAGACAGTCTAGTACCTTTAGGGTACGCATACTCGGACTTCTAACCAGACAAAGATTCCTATAAGTCTACCTCAGGATATGTGTTTATCTTGGGAGGTGGTGCTATAAGTTGGAAAAGTATCAAGCAGTCATGCATTGCTGATTTCAACATGGAAGCCGAGTACGTGGCAGCTTCTGAAGAAGCCAAGGAGGCCATTTGGCTCAGGAACTTTCTATTAGATCTAGATGTGGTGCCTTCAGTTCAGTCGGCTATTACACTTTATTGTGACAATAGCGGAGCGGTTGCAAACCCGAAGGAGCCAAGAGTCCACAAGAAAGGAAAGCACATTGAGCGTAAGTATCACCTGTTGTGAGAAATTATATAGAGATGTGATGTTGCTGTGACCAATATTACATCAGGAGACAACCTTGCTGGTCTTTTCACAAAGAGCCTACTGACTAAGACTTTCGATAATCATGTAGAGTGTATAAGAGTCAGATGCATAGCAATATGGATTTGAGTATAAGTGGGAGATTGTGAGGGTTGTATACTAAAAACTATTGATTTTATTTTGATTTTAGTATTTAATTTTATTTTAATAAAATTATTTTTTCATTTTATGAGAATCTTAATGATTAATGCATGCAATATCATTTCTTTAATGGTATGCATAGTTGTCCTTTATTCTATATAATATTTAATCTGGTGTGTAGAGTATGGCTTGCACATAGAAGACCAGATTATAGATTTTTGCAAAATTTAAGTTTTTGTTCACAGTTTAGATGAAAATAGACAAACCATCGGTACGACTGTAGTATAAAGTTTTAGTAGACTTGTCTTAGTTATGGGGAACAGATAATAGCATCATTTATTGTTCCAATTCGCTGTGCTAGTATACCTTGTGTGTATTGAACAGAACCACATTATGGTATTTTATTTTATACTGACTATATAAATTAATTTATACCCCAAGATTATTATAAGTGCTTTTGCTCTTAATTTTGAAATAATTATTATTTGCGTATATTTAATATTCGCTGTTTTGATTCATTAGAAGGCGCGATCTTTTATGGGTCAATAGTCCTGATGAGTTAGATAGCGATACTAATTATATGGTGAATATTAATTATTGACAGAATTCATGTCTCGATTCTTTAGTGGTGTGAACTGTAATTTAGTATTTTATGAAAATTATAGAAATCGCAGATAAGTTTGCATATTTGTAGAAATCACTGGATATATATCTGGGTCATAATAAAAGTCTATGTCGTAATTACTCCACAGATCCCTGCTATAACCCTATAAATATGTGGGTAGGCTAAACCAAATTCACAAGTTGTCTTCAATGACTAAGGTTGTACAGGTTCTGCCGGTATTAGTTTTCGAAGGATCGTAGCCTACACTACGTTCGGGAATCGCATCAAAAATACAGTAGAAGGTCTTACCAGAACTTCAACTCGTGAAATCAAGATTCGTAGTTGAAGAATTGACCAAAAGGTATTCATCTGAATTAACTGTGGTGGCACGGGTTTTATTTTTGATCGTTCGACATCAAAAAAAATTTATCTAGAGCCTATTTTAGTGATTACGCATCCAGTTTTTATTTTTTTAAAAATCGTTTACAAATCAATAATCTTTGCAGTTTGCCTCTAACAGTTCTAAGAGTGTAGAATAATTTTGCAGACGCACTGGCTACTTTGGCATCAATGATTGATATACCATCCGGGGTTAGAATGAGACCATTGATAATTGAGCAAAAAAAACCGACATACTAGATGACAACTGCAATCGAAGAAAGCATGTATGAACTCCCTTGGTACGTCGACATTTAGAATTTCGTGAAAAATGGAGAATACCCTAAGTTTGCTAGCAAAAAGGACAAAAGAGTAATAAGAAGATTATCTGCACAGTTTGTCATTTGCGGGGAAATTTTTTACAAACGAGGACATTCTGGAGTTAACAAGCTATGTGCCAATAGTGAGGAAGACCGAGAATTGATGAAAGAGATATATGCGGGAGTTTATAGACCTCACATAAGTGGAAACATGTTAGCCAAGAAGATCCTGCGATAAGGATATTTTTGGATGATAATGGAGATAGATTGTATACAGTTTGTGCAAAAGTGCCATAAGTGTCAGATCCATGTGAACCTTATGCACATTCCCTCATCCCAGCTGTATAGCCTGACAGCCATACGACCATTTTTAGTATGGGGCATTGATGTGATGGGCAGGGTAACGCTAATGGCTTTGAATGGGCACGAGTTCATTTTGGTGGCCATTGACTATTTTACCAAGTGGGTGGATGCTATCTCCTACTTGGTATTAAAAGCCTATCACGTCGCCAAGTTCATCAAACAAATTATCATTTGTCGATATTGGGTTCCTCATGAGGTCATCTGAGATAACAGCTTGCACTTCTAAGGTGAGGTCTTAGACCTTTTTGAAGAATATCGAATAGTGGCCCACAAGTCGTCACCATACCGGCCACAAACCAATGGGACAGTCGAAGTAGCAAACAAGAACATAAAGCCAATTCTACAAAAGATGATCAGCTCACATAAAGATCGGCCAGAACATTTACCGTTTTCACTTTGGGGGTACGAGATGTCGATTAGAGCTTCAATAGGAACCACACCTTATTCTTTAATGTACGGGATGGAAGCTATGCATCCCATTAAGGTGGAAATCCATTCACTAAGAGTAGTAGCTGAGGCTAGTGTTTCGGAGGCAGAATGGCAGAGAAATTTGATGGAAGAGCTACTCTTGTTTAACGAAAGAAGGTTGTAGGCTATATTTCATATACAAGGATACCAAATAAAGATAGCTAGAGCGTTCAATAAGAAGGTTAAGGCCCGGGACCTAAGAGAAAGTAACTTGGTTCTTAAGGAAATCAAGACTCCTATTTTTGATCCAAGGAAAAAGTTCAAGTCAAATTGGGCCAAGCCATATCTGATCAAGCCTATTATAATCGGTGGTGCTGTAATTATCATGGATTTGGATAGTAACACATTCTTTACTCCGTTCAACTTGGACCAACTCAAAAAGTACTACCCTTGAGAGAAAAATAAATAAAAAGAAAGGCTCGCTGGGTTGAAATTTTAAAAGGTAACTCAGGAAAAAGTTAGAGCAGTCAGCAAGGCCGAAAACTCGAAAGGCGATCTTGGCAAAAGTTAGGGCACCATAAAAGAAGAGTGTTAATACCCAAGAGTAAACCAAGCTCGAACTACGTTAAGGCCTGATTCCACTTTCTTGGGATACATAGGAAACTTCTTTTAAGAAGTTAGGCCACTTTCTTTGTTTCAACCAACTTTGAATCCAAGTATAATCAATACAAATTTGTCTTTAAGTTCTGATAATTAAGTCATTCACATTTCAAAAATAAAAAAACATAAGATAATTGAAAATCTTTTTCAAAATAAAAGTGGGATATTTCATTTTAGTATTAATTACAAAGTTGTGAAAATAGGGGGGCGCACAAGTCCCAAACTTTAAAAATAATAATAAAAAAACCTATGAAATCTAAAAAGCAAAGCAGGTCCCTCAAATCTTCATCCTCTTCGCTTCCTATTTTCCTTCTTTGTTTTGTTTCTCTCTATCTCGGATCAGCCATGTCTTATACTCTTTGAGGAGCTCCGGGCACTGCAGCTCCTTCATCTCCATCAGGGAGTGAGATGGCCAAGCCTCATGATACCTTGCTAGAAATGGGGCCTGAAGTAATGATAAGAACAAGCAACCTCGAATACCGTGAAATATAATCTGACTGCGATTGAACTGCCTCATGATCCTGTGTAGGTAATAGAAAGTAGATAGTTGCAAGTTAATCAACAAAACACCTGGATAATCCATAGTGGTCAAGGTCACGGTGGAGATCTACCACCAAGAGCACTGCCAGGTAATGTCTACTCCCATCAGAGAAGAGAGTGTTAATGTTGATATACTGAAAATCATGTTTTTAGTATTTAATTTTATTTTAAAATTAATTTTTTATTTTATGAGAATCTTTATAAGCAATGTATGTGTATCATTTCTTTAATGTTATGTTTGGATGTCCGATATTCTGTATAATATTTAATCTGGTGTGTAGAGTACGGCTTGTACACATAAGATCAGATTTTAGATTCTTGCAGAATATTTGTTTTATGTTCAATGTTTAGATGGAAATGGACATACCATCGGTACGACTGTAGTACAAAGTTTTAGTAAGCTTGTCTTGGTTATGAGAAATAGATAATAGCGTCGTCTAATGTTCCGACTCTCTGTGCAAGTACACTTTGTGTTTATTGAACGGAATATTTGGAGTAATTAATTTTATACTGACCATTTAAATTAATTCACACTCCATGATTATTATGAATAGTGTGTATCCTCTTAATCTTGAAATAATTATTGAAATGTATATATTTAATATTCGTTGTTTTGATTCATTAGAGGGTGCGATCTTTTTATGGGTCTATATTCCCGGTGAGTTGGATAGCGGTATTATTTATATGACAAATATTAATTATTGATGGAATCCATGCCCCGAAAGATCAGGATTGACGATACTCCCTTAAAGAAGCTTATAAGTTTTGACCGGGCCAAATCTTGTAGGAGGATTTGATTATCCGGTGGTCAAATAAGTTAAACGGAAGGGTTTAAGGAATACCAAGATGCCGATTAAATTAAATTGTTAGTAATTAAATTTAATTGGTAGGTATCGAGAATCTTAACGCGGAGAGAAATGGTAAGCATTTAATAACAGGAGCTCAATGCTATATGGTCTTGAGATTATGGGTTCGAATGTAATTATAGTTCTTTAGTGGTGTGAACTGTAATTCAGTATTTTATGAAAATTGTAAAAATTGCTGTTAGTTTTTCATAATTGCAAATACAGCTATGAGGTTTGCTTAATTGCAGAAACCGCTGATACGTGTCTGTGTTCCACTGGAAGTCTTACTCATAATTACTTTTCAAGTCCCTGTTATAGCCATATATATATGCGAGTAGGTTGAACCAGTTTCATAACTTGTCTTTTAAAACTAAATCTGTTCAAGTTCTGCCGGTACGAATTCTCGGAGGATTATAGATCACACTATATCCGGGAATCGCATAAAGGAATACAATAGAAAATCTGACAAGAGTTTCAACTTGGATTCAAATCATAGTTGAAGATTCGACTGGTAAAAAGATATTCTTCTAAATTAACTTTAGATACACAGGTTTTATTTTGATCGTTCGTCATCAAAAGTTTTATCTGGAACTCGTTTGGGCGTTTTCCCATCCAGTTAATTTTTTTTCTCAGATAATTGTTTGCAATAATAAAGATCTTGCTAGTCTTGCCTCCAATAATTAGTATCAGAGCCGTTTTATTTTTTATTTTAGGTTATCGGGGCTGGATAATTTTAGAACTTTTACTAACTTTATTTTCTAGGCATTCTAATTTCGATTTTATGATCATCATTTAATTTTCATATTTGATTGAATGGTATGAATGATGATTATTTTTTTTAATCACGGAGGTTGACTGTGATAGATCGAATGTGAACTTTCGGGACATATGATCGATGTAATAACTAGTTTTAGTTTTTAAAATATCTGTTTAGATTATTTAAGAACATGTTGAACATATCCAAGAACGGAGACGGCACCAGCAGTGGTTTAGATTTTTATGGGCCACGGATCGCGATAAGTTTTTAATGGTTTTAAATAGTTTTTTTGGTGAGTTTTTCTGTAGTATTTATGAATAAAAAATAGTATAAAAAATAAGTCAAAAACAATGAGAAAAAATTACCAAAACAACCCAGTTTCGGTAGCTTTGCCAGCGACGATTTGGCGACAATTTTTATGATTTTTTGGGCTATTTTTTGGACTATTTTTTGGGTAATTTTTTAAACATAAAATTGCAGTAAAACATAACTCAAAATACTGCCAAAAACTAGAAAAAAAAAAGAGGCGGTAGTAGCTTTTAGGTAGTTTTTTAGATTATTTTTTAGAAGTTTTTTTTGACAGAAAGATTTTAATTTTTGAGAGCATTCCAACGGTATAAAACTCGTTGAAAACGGAGCCTAGATGAGGCGGCAAGACTTGCCTGAAGGTGGCGTCAAGATGGTGCCGGCGGTGGCTGGTGGTTGCCAGAGACTTTTTCTCTCCCGAGGCTTGTTTTAATGTCTATTCTGTTATACACAATACTGATATGATATATATTGATATAACAGATAGTATTAGGGAAGCCTAATACAATCAAGACACTAATTTAAAGGCGAACAAGATTTGAAACAACTGATTCTCTTAGGGAGACTGAAATACCTCAGTGTTTCACTTGCATCATAAAATCGGGATATGTGCATACTGTGTTTATATATATATGAACTGCGTAGATGATTGCATATCTGTTTTATTTGTCTTGTTAATTTAATTAATTCAAAATTTTGATTTTAATTAAAATATTTTGTAATGAAAATAAAATTAAGTTTTTTTAATTAATTAATTTTATTTAAATGAAAATTTTTTAGATATTTTATTTTTTTACACAATATCACGTTTAAGATGATTTTTTTAAAAAATTAGATATCTTGAAAAAACGTGAGAATTAATTTTGAAATTAATTAAATAAAAAAATATTTAATCGAAATAAATTATTTTTTTTTGAAAAATGTGGAACATAAATTAAAATAAATAAATGTATTTAATCACTACCTTATCTGAAAAGCTAGGAGAAAAACTATGCATTTATTAAATTTTATTTGTTACGTATTTAAACACGAAAAGATGGTTTGGTAAATCAGAATCTTTGGAATCGTGTACACAAAAAGATATTTGATTCTTTCATATCGTGTGGCTCTCAAAATTAATAAATTTGTTTTAATTAAATAGATTTTTATAACCCTCAAAAATATTTTTAAAAATCTAAGTGGGAGAGAGAATTTATTCGTAGATAAATTACGTGGTCCCTATCACTAGTTTGTAGGCGATGCAATTAAATCATGCGTGTCGGCAATATGATCTTCCTCTCAACGGATAAATTAATTGTGGTATCGCTAGTACAAATCTTTTTTATGGATAATTCTGAATAATTGTTAGTGTGGATCACTTCTCCAGCTGAAAGGTTTATTGCAAAGCGATTAATTTGGGATTAAGTGATTGTTAACACATAACTGTATATAATAGTATTCTCTCCATCTGAATCACTTCTATTATATATTGAATTGAAACAATGTCAACTATTTAATTTTACTTGGCAAGTTCAGTTGCCAAGATAGTAAAATTAAAAAAAAATTAGCTTGTTTGGTCTTATGAAGGATAATAGATGTCCTCCCATCGAGACATACTATTATCAAGTTACCAGGCTACTGGAAAATTAATTTTAAAATGGTAGAGGGAACCAAATTAAAACTAATTCAAAGTATTGCTCATCATAATTAAAAGTATTTTTTAATTATGTGATTTTCAGGATTAACATGACTTCCAACCCACTCATTTTAATACTCAAAGAAAACAAACTAACGGGACCAAATTTTGTTGACTGAAAATGTTACTTGGATATAGCTTTAACTACTAATGGCATTCTTTCGATGCCAGAAAATGTGTTTTTTTCTGAAAAGAGTTCTTGTGACGCCCCGTCCTTCCGGCACGTTGGGACAAACGTAACTATAAATAAAGAAAATATTCTAACCAAGCATTCATATTACATGTGATAATTACTACTTCATTAACGGTTAAGAATTTGTTCAAAGTACTTAATGATTACAGTCATCCAGAAAGCTTAACAAAATTTACATTAGGTCCCTGAAAAATTGAACAAAAAGTTCAAAAAGTAAATATCCTACGTCTTCGGGCGACAATGTTGGGATATACTGGCTCCTGCCACTCTCCCTCTTTCCCAAAATCTTCTTTTTTGTCGAACCTGCCTTCTTTAAATGGTTCTTCTTGTTCACCAGTGGCACGAATGTCATGAGCTAGAGCCCAGAAGCAAATTTCCTAAATCGTCTGACAAAGTCACAAAAAAATATCCTATAATACATATCGTATAATACCCAATAAAAATTTAAGGGCAAAGAGATAGACAATTTATCAATTTCGACAGGGTAAGCACATATAAGAACAGTGGTGCATATGCGTGATGCAGATGAATGCAATGCAGTAGCCCAACCCGACATACATTCGGAACAATGTCATGAATTCCACGCCGAAAATTACAGAGTAGACTTGATGGTACATTGATCACCTAACCTATCCTCACCTTGTTGCTAAAGTTAAACGCTTGCTTCGGCTACATGCCTCAGCCGTTTTGCTCAATGGAAATGGCATGGGCGGGCTAACCAGTTTTGTCCATCCTTATCCGGGACAACCGATCCCACATTAAGGACTAGGATGCTCGTTAGGCGTCAACCCAAAGTCTAATTAAGCTAGTGACGAATCCATTGTGCCTAATTCCCCTTTTTACAATAAACAATCTCCCAATTTAATTTCAACTATGGCAACCAGGGACGCCTTAGATCAAAACCACATAAAGAACGAATTTCATATAACCCAATTCCCAATGAAAGACACGAAAGGGATTCCAATAACCTAAGATGCAATATATGAATGCTCATGATGTGCGATATACTTCTCGTGTACAATTAAATATAACATGGTATGTAAGTATGGTATGCTACAATCTATGAAAGCATAAAGTACAAGCGTGTAAAGTATAAACCATGACTTATACGACATATGATCGAACAATCGGCATGGGTTCATTTATTCAAAATCATCATTTTCATACATCAATTATTTACCAAGTTCATATAAAGTTCATAGATTCAAGTTTCACAAAATAACACACAATTCGAACACTTAGCTAAATTTAGGTAAAAGTTTAATTGCTAAATTTTAAGTTGCGACAGTGTTTTGAAGTACTTAGATATTGATTTAATTTATAAAATTTGAATACTAATTAGATAAAAATATTTCTTACAATTTTTATGTTTAACACTAAAGTTAGATCTTAGGGAAAAAAAGTCTTTTGATTTAATTTAGGAAAAACTATTCAGCACTTTACAGAGAAAAGTGCAAACTTTAGGCCTCTGTTAGCCAAAGTTTTATGGCATCAATTTAAGGGTTATGGATCTGATTTTTGGTGAGATTTTGGTTTAATATGTCCCATACAGGTTTCATGTTTTGTGCTAGGGCAAGTTGTTTGGAAACAATTTGAGATTTTGGTTAATTTATAAAAGGGTTCAGTCAGTCTAAAAAGGATCTACAGAATGAATTTTTAACAGAGAATGCTCAAAATATTTGGGGTATCATCCGATGGTATTTTTGGCTGATATTTGCCCAATATTTAGTCTAACATGTTAACTACAGTTTTCATTTTTACCACTTTTGGATTTGATTTCTAAAAACCTAAGTTCTTGGTCTCACAAAAATATGTGACAGAAGGCTCTGTGAGTTACTGAATTTGAATAGTGAATTAGGAAAGTATTTGGACCTATCAAGACTTCATAGTTTTGGCTCAGTTTTGGTGGAAAATAAGATAAATATGTCCTCGATAATTTTTATGTTTTGACCCAAACTCGGTTCTCACTCTAACTTAGGGATTTTAGGTCTAAAACTCATAGTGGTCAATATTTGACACTCTTCAGAGAAAATGACATATCTGGAGTTTTACCCAATGAAATCACTTCAAACCAATTTTGTATGCAAAAAAACTCAAAAATATAGGTCCGGACATGAAAATCAATTTAAGATCATTTTTCTACAATTCGTTATGATGTTTTAAAGTTTGTGGCAGAAAGTAGGTAAGCTCAGAAATTCAGGTTACTTAGGGTTCCAATAGCTTAGCTCATGCGGTGTCCATTTTTGATGTGTTTTATTTGCATGCATGTCATAAACTCATATAAACCAAAACTCCAAAATATATTTAAGCCATAAAACTCAAAAATATATACATGCAAACACATGCAATGCTTGATCAAGCATAAACAGTCCATAAACTACCTCTACAATACCTTTTTGAATTATTCCTTGTTTCTTGTTTTTAGGGTTCATTATAAAAATGAATTGAAGGCTATTTTATGGGAGGATATCAGAAGGTTTTAGAAGATTTGTTTACCTCGTTGGATGCTCAAAAGGTTGTAGGAGAATAGGACTTAACTCTAATGCCTCCTCCTTTATCCTTTCTTCCTCCTTTCTTCTTTCTCTCTTATTCTCTCCTCCTTCTTTGAAAATACTTAGATATTTTTGGTGGTCTCTCCCTCTCATCCTCTCAGCCAAAAATATGAAGGAGAGTAGGAGGACTTGTGTGTTTTTATACAAAAATTGTAATGGAAGGATAATTATTGTATAAATTTTAAATTTTTCTTGATTCCTATTGTTGCATGGGGTGATGGGTGCTATTTGAGAGATATATTTTCATATTTTGCATATAGGGTTTCAATTGGGGTCTGTTTGGGAAGATCAAAAGCTATTTTGCATTTAATTAGGGTTTTGAAGTGTATTTTGGCACCATTCTGTGAACGAAAATGTATAAAATATAAATTTTATGTATCTTTTTAGTATCTAAATCTACTAAAACCTATTATATTAATGAATTTATAATTAATTTAGTCTTTTCATAATTTATTATAATTTTGATAGCAATTAATTAATTAAGTGTAGGCTTTTAAATTAAATTAAGTTAGTTTGACTAGAATTGACTTTTTAACTTATTTATTCTGTAAAGATTTTAAATAATTATTTGTTTACTTTTGTTGACCTATATCATTATATTATTTTGCATATTACTTGTATAAAAAGTATTAGGTCAAAATAATGCTTAATTTATACACATTTTTCTCATTTTTATACTTAAAAAGGTAAAAAGTTGCTTTTTAGATACAAATCCCTAGGTGGCCGGCCATGCAAGGACAATTTGGTTATTTTTGTTGTTATTTTATTTTTTATTAATTAATTATATATAAATATCTGATTTTGTGTGTCCATGTGTCAAAGTTTAGACTTTTAGAATTTTTTGCTGTCTTTACCCTAATTATGAGAATTTTTTATTTTTTATTTTATATTTTATGTTATTCACTTAATTTAAGCTGTCCCGTAACTTTTTTGAGTATTAAGATTTTACCTCTGAGTATCTGGTCTTTTTATGATTTTCGTATCAAATTAGGGTTTTGGGTTAATTAGGGTTCCTTCCATTCATGTAGCGACTTAAGTTCTCATTTGTCTATCCGTCGCTAATACTCGGATTTGAGTCGAGTTGTTACAATCTACCCCCCTAAAACAAATTTTGTTCTCAAAATTTCATATCGTACCTTAATTGTGAATAATTGGGGATGACTTGTCCTCATGGCTTCTTCCCGCTCCCATGCAGATTCTTCAATCCCGTTGTGCTCCAAAGAACTCGAACAAGTGGTATGATTTTGCTTCTAAGAATCTTGTCTCGCTGATCGATAATCCTTACTAGTTGTTCTTCGAATGTGATGTCTTCATCAACATGGAGTTCCTTCCAATCCAGAATATGGGTAGGTCAGGTTCATACTTCCTCAGCATCGACACGTGGAATACATTATGAATGTTGGCTAGTTGATGTGGAAAAGCCAAACGATATGCCACTTCCCCAACCTTAGCTAGAACCTTGAACGGTTCAATATATCTTGGAGTTAGTTTCCCTATTTAGCCGAAATGTATCACCCCTCGTCGTGGTTGAATCTTCAGGAATACATGATCTTCTATTTCAAATCATAGCGGTCTTCGTCATTGATCTGTAAAGCTCTTTTGTTGGCTCTGTGCGGTGGTTATCCGTTACTGAATGAGTCAAATCTTCTCGGTAGTCTCTTGTACTAAATCTGGTCCAAGAAGTGCTTTTTCTTCTACTCTAGTCCAACAAATTGGTGAATGGCGTGGTCTTCCATAGAAGGCCTCATATGGTGGCATGCCAATGCTGGATTAATAGATGTTATTGTAAGCAAACTCTACCAACGATAACTGCTTCTCCCAATGTCCCTTGAAGTCCATAACACAGGCTTGAAGCATGTCTTCCAGCATTTGAATTGTACATTCAGATTGTCCATCAGTTTACGAGTGAAAGGTGGTGCTGAAGCAGAGTTCCATTCCTAAGGCGGTTTGCAAACTCTACCAGAATCGTGAGGTAAAACGTGGATCTCGATCTGACACGATTGACAGTGGAATTCCATGAAGACGTATGATTTCTCGAATGTACTTCTGGCTTAGGGTTTCCAGCTTCTCAAAAGTTCAAACTGGTAGGAAGTGTGCTGATTTGGTTAGGTGATCTACGATTACCCAGATAGAGTCATGTCCTGCTGGCGATCTCGGTAGTTCGAAGACAAAGTCCATGGTAATGTGGTCCCACTTCCACTAAGGTATCTCCAGGGGTTTGAGGGTTCCTCTTGGTCTTTGGTGCTCGGCTTTCACTTGTTGACAGGTAAGGCATTTGGCAACAAAACTTTTTATATCCTTCTTCATGCTATTCCACCAATAGTGCCTCTTCAGATCGTGATACATCTTTGTCTCTCCTTTAGGATGTCTCTCCTTCAGGATGTCTCTCCTCAGATATGTCAACTGTCCATGCTTGTTAACTACCCATCCTGGTTTTGATTCCTCCGCAATCAGATGTCTTCGAATAAATTTAGATTCTTGGTCATACTTCTAGGCTTCCACGATCTACTGACAGAGATTCGTTGTCTCCATTGTTAGACAAAAATAGCTTCCATTCTCCGATTCTATTGGTTGGAGTTGAAATTTGTTGAGTGTTCCCATCATGTTCCATTCCCTTGAGGCCACACAAGTCAGTTTGCTCCTCGCTTTCTGGCTAAGGGCGACAGCTACCACATTAGCCTTGCCAGGGTGATAGGCTAATGTAAACTGGTAGTCCTTTAAATACTCCATCCAATGGAGTTGTCTCATATTAAGATCCTTTTGGGTGAACAGGTATTTTAAACTTTTGTGATCGATAAAAAGTTCGAACCGCTCTCCATATAGAAAATGCCTCCATAACTTCAATGCAAACACCACTGCTGCAAGTTCTAGATCGTGGGTAGGGTAATTCTGCTCATGAGATTTCAATTGTATTGACCCGTAAGCTACTACTGTTCCGTTCTGCATTATTACACATCCTAGGCCATTATTTGATGCATCACAATAACAGTATACCTAACCTCTCGTTCGGGTATGATCAGAATCGGGGCGCTAGTCAATCATCTCTTGAGCTCTTGAAAAGCCATTTCACACTTATCACTGCACTCAAACTTCACCCCTTTTTTTGTTACTCTGGTCATTGGGTGTGCTAATTTTGAAAAAAAATGGATGAATCTTCGGTAATATCCTGCTAGTCCAAGGAAACTACGAACTTCAAAAATATTCCGAGGTGGTTTTCACTCCAAAACGGCCTCTACCTTGGTAGGGTCTACAACTATTCCTTCCTTAGACACTACGTGTTCTAGAAATTTTACTTCACGTAACCAAAATTCACACTTGCTTGCCTTAGCAAAGAGCTGCGAATCCCTTAACTTCTGCAAGACAATTCTCAGATGTTATTCTTGTTCTTCCTCAGATCGGGAGTATACAAGGATGTCATCTATGAAGACCACTACAAATTGGTCAAGGTAGGGTTGAAAGAGTTTATTCATTAAACTCATGAAAACTCCTGGGGCATTGGTTAAACCAAAGGGCATGACTACAAACTCGTAATGTTCGTATCGAGTTCTAAAGGCTGTCATCAGTATATCCTCCTCCTTGACTCGAAGCAGGTGATATCCGGAGCGAAGGTCGATCTTTGAAAAATAAGCCGATCCTCGCAACTGGTCAAAGAGATCATCGATACGAGGTAAGGGATATTGATTCTTGATTGTTACCTTGTTCAGCAGATGGTAGTCGACACAGAGACGTAAGGTTCCATCCTTCTTCTTGGCGAACAGTGTTGGTGCTCCCCATAGTGACGTATTAGGGCGAATAAAACCTTTACTGAGCAGTTCCTGAAGCTGGTGTGACGCCCCATCCTCTAGGCACATCGAGACATACATAAGTATAGATAAGGGAAATATTCTAGCCATTCATTCATATTTAAATATCATAAAGATTACATCATTAAGAGTTTCAAACTGATTAAAAGTACATAATGATTATAGTTTCTCCAAAGGATTCAACAAAAATTTACAATATGATTGTGGAAACTAAACAAAAAGAACAAAAGGGAGAAAATTCAAATGCTTCAAACGACGTTGTCAGGATTAGCGGGCTCCTGCCACTCACCCTGTTCCTCGAAACCTTCTTCTACGGGTGCAACTTCTTTAAAAAGTTCTTCTTTACCTGCGGCACGAGTGCCATAAGCCGAAGCGCATAAGCAAATTCCCTAAACCTTTTAACAAACTCACAACAAAATACCCTGCAATGCATATCATATAACACCCAATACAATTTAAGGCCAAAGAAATAGACAAATTTGACATTTACAACGGGTAAGCATATATAAGAATAATTACGCACGTGCGTGATACAAATGAATGCAATGCAAATGTCCAACCCGACATACATCCAAAACCAAAACATGAATTCCTCGCCGGGAATTACATTGTAGACTTAATGGAAATTTGATCACTAAACATATCCTTCCCTCGTTATGAAAGGCAAATGCTCGCCTTAGCTACATGCTTCAGTCGTTTTATTCAATGGAAATAGCGTGGGGTAGCTAGTCACATCCTTATTCCAAATCCTCTGGCCAAATTATATGCGCACAAAACCCACCTTAAGAACAAGAATGCCCGTTTGGTGTCAACCCACAGTCTAGAAAACAAATAGGAATTTCAAGAGACACTTCACGTTATTCATAATACCAAGATGAGGGATTTAGGACCGCCATAATTGGGCTCTTCTCTGAAGTTAACGTTGGAGGCAATACTGCCAAGATTATTATTTTTGTAAACGATTTTTGGTAAAAAATTAACTGGACGGGTAAACACCGAAACGGGTTACAGATAAAACATTTGACGACGAACGATCAAAATGAAACCCGTGCACCAAAGTTAATTTAGAAGAATACCTTTTGTCGATTGATTCTTCAATTATGATTAGATTTCGAGTTAAAGCTTCTATCGGATCTTCTACTGTATTTCCTTACGCGATCCTCGAACGTAGTGTGGGCTATGGACTATCGAGATATCGTACCGATAAAATCCAGATATATTTAGTCTTGAGAGACAAAATATAATATATCATATGAAACTGATTCAGTCTATCCGCATATATATAGGGCTACAGCAGGGACCTAGGGAGTAATTATGAGTACGACTTCCAGTAGAACACAGATACCTACCAGCGGTTTCTGCAATTATGGAAAGACGCAGCGGTTACTGCAATTTTTATAAAACATAGAATTACAGTTCACACCACTAAATAACTATAATTGTACTCTGACCCATAATCTCAAGACCTCCTCGCATTGAGCTCCTTTTATTAAATGCTTACTATTTCTCCCCACGTTAAGATTCATGATATCCACCAATTAAATTTAATAACTGAAAATTTAATTTAATTGGTATCTTGATATTCCTTAAATCCTTTTGCTTAACTTATTTGACCGCCGGGTAATCAAATTCACCTGCACGATTTGGCCCGATCAAGACTTATAAGTTTCCTTAATGGGGTATGGTCAATCCCGATTTTTCGGGATGTGAATTCCGTTAATAATTAATAATTGTCATATAAATAATACCGCTATCCAACTCACTGAAAATATAGACCCATATAAGATCGCACCATCTAATTAATCAAAATAATGAATATTAAATATATGCAAATTAATAATTATTTTAAGATTAAGAGGATAAGTATTATTCATAATAATCTTAGGGTATGAATTAATTTATATAGTAAGTATAAAATTAATTACCCAAAATGTCCCGTTCAATACACACAAAGTGTACTGGCACAAAGAGTGGGAACAATAGACGATGCTATTATCTGTTTCTCGTAACCAAGACCGGCCTACTAAAACTCTGTACTACAGTCGTACCGATAGTATGCACATTTCTATCTAAACTGTGAACATAAAACTTATATTCTGCAAGAACCTAAAATCTAATCTTCTATGTACAAGCCGTACTGTATACACCAGATTAAATACAATACAGAATATCGAATATCCATGCATAACATTAAAGAAATAATACAAATACATTGCTCATAAAAATTCTCATAAATTAAAAAATTAATTTTATTAAAAAATAAAATTAAAAAATATGATTTTCAGTATACCAACCATAACAATCGCACTTATACTCAAAACCATGCTTGCCACACATCTAACTTTCATGCCCTCTACATGACTATCAAAAGTCTTAATTGGTAAGCTCTTTGTAAAATGATCTGTAACGCTGTCTCCTGATGCATTTTTGGTCATAGCAACATTACCTCTCTGTACAATTTCTCGTATCATGTGATACTTACGCTCAATGTGCTTGCCTTTCTTATGGACCCTTGGCTCCTTCGAGTTTGCAACCGTTTTACTTTTGCCATAGTAAAGTGTAATAGCCGACTGAACTAAAGGTACCACATCTAGATCCAATAGAAAGTTCCTAAGCCAAATGGCCTCCTTGGCTACTTCAGAAGTTGCCACATACTCGGCCTCCATAGTGGAATCAGCAATGTAGGACTGCTTGATACTCCTCCAGCTTGTAGCTCTACCTCCTAAGGTAAACACATATCCTGAGGTAGACTTACGGGAATCTCTGTCTGACTGAAAATCTGAGTCTATGTACCCCAAAGGTACTAAATTGTCTGCCTGGTAAACTAACATATAATCCTTAGTTCTTTTCAGGTTCTTGATTATATTCTTTACAACAGTCCAATGCTCCTGCCCTAGGTTAGACTGATATCTACTAACCATGCCAATGGAAAAGTAGATGTCGGGTCTAGTGCAAAGCATAACATACATGAGACTTTCTACTACCGAAGCATAAGAAATCTCCTTCATTTTTTCTATCTCATCAAGTGTCTTAGAACATTGATCATTGGATAGAGTGATTCCACGCCTGAAAGGGAGAAACCTTTTCTTGGAATCCTGTATGCTAAAACGAGTAAGGATATTATCGATATTCTTTACTAGTGACAAGCCCAACATCCTTTGTTTTCGATCTCGTACAAATTTGATCCCAAGGATGTGACTGATTTCTACCAAGTCTTTCATATCGAACTGCCCAGATAACCATACTTTAACTGTAGATAATACCCTCACATCGTTTTCGATGAGCAAGATATCATCTACATAAAACACTAGGAAGATCACGAGGCTTCCGTTACGCTTCTTGTACAACAGGACTCATCCGGACATTTATCAAAATAATAAGACTTTATAGCTTGATCAAACTGAGTGTTCCACGACCTTAATGCTTGCTTAAGTCCATAAATAGATCTCTTAAGCTTGCACAACATGTGCTCCTGACTCTTTGCAATGAATCTATCTGGTTGTATCATATAGATACACTCATCAAGACTCCCGTTAAGGAAAGCTGTCTTGACGTCTATTTGCCAAATTTAAAAAATCAAAATGAGTGGCAATGGATAAGAGAATCCGGATAAACTTAAGCATTGCTAACGGCAAAAAAGTTTTTTCATGATCGATTCCTTCTTTCTGAGTGAACCCTTTAGCAATAAGCCTAGCTTTGAAATTTTCAACCTTCCCGTCTGCTTTTCTCTTCTTCTTGTAGATCCATTTATATTCAATGGGTTTTATCCTTTCGGGTGGTTTTATAAGTTTCCATATCTGACTGGAATACATAGATTCTATCTCTGAATTCATAACCCTTTGCCAATGATCTGCATCTTTGTCTTGTAGTGCTTCATGGTAGTTACAGGGCTCGGTATCCAGTTCTGCTGGGATCTTGTCAAATGACTCTCCCAAGAACATATACCGATCAGGTTGATGAACAACCCTCCCACTACGATGAGGCACTATCTATATCTGTGTACTAGAAATAATAGGTTGTACAAAATCTTAACCCTGTGCATTTGCACCCAGTTCTTGATATGCACCTGTCCCGATAATCCTTCCACTATGACGAGGTAATGAAATATCAGCGACTTGTGGTTCCTTTTCTGTTCTACAGGTATATCCTCTCAGTTCTTTCAGAACAATATTATTTTTGAGCTTGTGATTCATAATATAATCCTCTTCGAAGAATCGGGCATTGGTGCTAACAATGACCCTCTGATCCTTAGGATTATAAAATAGACTAACTTTCGTTCCCTTGGGATATCCTACAAAGAAACAAACTTTCGTCATCGATTCTAACTTACCCACGTTTCCTTTCAGCACATGTGCTGCACACCCCAAAATACGAATGTGTTTCAGACTAGGCTTACGCCTAGTCCACAATTCTATGGAAGTAAAAGGTACTGACTTAGAAGGTACCAAGTTCAAAATATAAGCTGTTGTCTCTAAAGCGAGTCCCCAAAAAGAATCTAGTAAACCTGAATAACTCATCATTGACCTTACCATCTCCATTAGAGTTTTATTCTTTCTTTCTACTACACCATTCTACTGTGGAATGCCATGTGCAGTCTGTTAGGGTTGGTATACTGAAAATTATATTTTTGATATTTAATTTTATTTTTAATAAAATTAATTTTTTATTTTATGATAATCTTTATGAGCAATGTATATATATCATTTATTTGTTATGCATGGATGTTCGATATTCTGTATAATATTTAATCTGGTGTGTAGAGTAGGCTTACATACAGAAGACCAGATTTTAGATTCTTGCAGAATATAAGTTTTATGTTCACAGTTTAGATAGAAATGAACATACCATCGGTACGATTATGGCACATAGTTTTAGTAGGTCTGTCTTGGTTACGGGGAACAGATAATAGCGTCGTCTATTGTTCCGACTCTCTGTGCCAGTAGACTTTGTGTGTATTGAACGGGACATTTTGGGTAATTAATTTAATACTGACTACTGACAATATAAATTAATTCACACCCCAAGATTATTATGAATAGTACTTATCCTCTTAATCCTAAAATAATTATTAATTTATATATAATTAATATTTGTTGTTTTGATTCATTAGAGGGTGCGATCTTATATGGGTCTATATTTCTGGTGACTTGTATAGCGGTATTATTTATATAAAAAATATTAATTATTAACGGAATTCACGTTCCGAATGAGCGGCATTGACGATACCCACTTAAGAATGCTTATAAGTTTTAATCGACCCAAACCCTGCAGGTGGATTTAATTATTTGGCGGTCAAATAAGTTAAGCGAAAGGGCTTAAGGAATATGAAGATACCGATTAAATTAAATTGTCAGTAATTAAATTTAATTGGCAGGTATCGAGAATCTTAACGTGGAGAGAAATGATAAGCATTTAATAAAATGAGCTCAATGCAAGAAAGTCTTGAGATTATGGGTCAGAGTGCAATTATAGTTCTTTAGTGGTGTGAACTGTAACTTAATATTTTATGAAAATTGCAGAAACTGCTGCGACTTTCCATAATTGCAAAAACCGCCCGTAGGTATCTGTGTTCCACTTGAAGTCTTACTCATAATTACTCCATAGGCTGAATCAGTTTATTTTTTAATTTTCATATCATTCTTGATATATTATTTTTGTCTTTCAAGACTTAAAAAATATATCGGGGTTCTGCCAGTATAAGTTATCGAAGGATCGTAACCCACACTACGTTCGAGGATCGCATAAAGAAATACGGTCGAAGGTCTGAGAGGAGTTTCAACTCGTAATCAAGTCGTAGTTGAATATTAGATCTACAAGAGATATTTTTATAAATTAACTTTGGTGACACGGGTTTATTTTGATCGTTCTTCATCAAAAAATTTTATCTGAAACCCGTTTCGGTGTTTGCCCGTCCAGTTAATTTTTACCAAAAATCGTTTTAAAAAACAAAGATCTTGGCAGTTTTGCCTTCAACAAATTGGTATCAGAGTCGTCTTTTTTTTGTTTACGATTTATCGGGGTAGGGTAAATTTAGAACTGTGCTAACTTTGTTTTGTAGGAGTTCTAATCCCGATTTTATAATTTTTTTTTTCATGTTTGATTGATTGGTTTGAATGGATGATGATTTAATTAATTTTTTAACCACGGGAGTTGACCATGTTAAATTAATTAATTTTTAGATCAAATATGAGCCTACGGGACATAGGATTCGATGTAATATTTTTATGTTCTTTAAGTTTTTTTTTCTAATTTATTAGAAAAAGAAAAATAAGAACAGGTTTGAGAAGAACATAAGGCGGCGGCAACCAGCGGTGGTTCCGGTGGTGGTTCCAGCGATTTTTAGCTGCAGATTGCTTCGAATTTTTTATAAATTATCTCCAGAATTTTTTTTATGTAATAAAAAAAAAGGAGAATAAGAAAAGCAAAAGCCGCAGCAGCCAAGGCCGCCTGTCAGTGTTGCAGCGTCCCAACAAACAATTCCCAAAACAGTGGGCCCATGATCTCCAAGCAGCGCGCCAAACGTGGTGCAACAGTGGTATCCATGTATCATGAAGCTGGGGCAGTGGGTTTCGGATTTGTTAAGCGCACGGCAAGCCAGGAGCAATTCCCAGGCGCACCGATTTTCCCAAACAACCGCCAGTTTCTAAAGCAAACCAAGAGGAATTCCAGTGCAAACAAGCTGAGGCGCAATTCCATTGGCGCAATTCCATAGATGCTTGGGAGTTGAGCAATCCAACCAAAGCAAAACTGAAGCAGCAAGCCAAGCCAAACAGGCGCAACCCAAACAGTCCAAGCGGCGCCAAACTGGCGTGGTTTTTTTTTTGAGCAAACAGCCTTTGGCTGTTGGCGCCTGTGCTTTGACTCATCAACGAAGAAAGCTTCAAATCAAAAGCAAACAGTGCACGGCAGCAAGCTTTTTATTCCCAACCACGGCAATAATCCAGCAGCCGGTTTCTAAGCATATTTCCAGTGGATTTTGTGGAGATATTTTTGATATGTTTTATCAGATAATATTAAAGGGTCCTAATACCATCAGGATACAGGAATCTGATAAAAATTGGACCACTGGAAACTTATCCTAACATGAGACTGAAATTCTTTAAGAGTTTCAATCGAATCATAAAATCGGAATATTTTATATATATATCTTGCATTAAATTTTTTTTATTAACTGCATGGATGATATTTATTGAATTTATCCTGTTAATTTAATTAATTCGATTGTTCAGTTTTAATTAAAATATTTTAATTAAATAGAAAAACTTTAGATATTTTATTTTTTACAAAATATCACGTTTAAAGATGATTTTTTTAAATCGGATATCTTGAAAAAAATGTGAGAATTAATTCCGAATTTTAAATTAATTAATGAAAAAATATTTAATCAAAATAAATTATTATTTTTCAAAAAATGTGGAACGAAAAATAAAATAAATAAATGTCTTTAATCACTACCTTAGCTGAAAAGCTGGAGGAAAAACTGTACATTTATTAAATTTTATTTGTTATGCATTTAAACACGAAAAGATGGTTTGATAAATCAGAATTTTTAGAATCTTGCACATGGAAAGATATTTGATTCTTTCAGATCGTGTAACTTTTGAAAGACGGTTTGATAAATTAAAATCTTTAGAATCGTGTATACGGAAAGATATTTGATTCTTTCAGATTGCGTGACTTTCGAAATTAATAAATTTATTTTAATTAAATAAATTTTTACAACCCTAAAAATGTTTTAAAAATCTAAGTGGGAGAGAAAATTTATTCACAGATAAATTCCGCGGTCTCCATCACCAGTTTGTAGGCGTGTAATTAAACCCTGCGTATTGGCAGTAAGGCCTTCCTCACAATTGGACAGATTAATTGCGGTGTCGCCAGTACAAACCTCCTTTATGGATAATTCTGGATAATTGTTAGTGTGAATCACTTCTCCATCTGAAGGGTTCATTGCGAAGCGATTAATTTAGAATTAGGTGATGGTTAACACTTAGCTGTTTATAATAGTATCCTTTCCATATGAGTCACTGCTATTATATGCTGGACCGAAGCTATATCAGCTATTTAATTTTACTTGGCATGGTCAGTTGACTAGATAGTAAAATTAAAAGGAATTGGCATGTCTAGTCTTATGAAGGATAGTAGACATCCGCCCATCGTAGCATGCTATTCTCGGGTTACCAGGCTACTGGAGAATTCATTTTAAAATGATAGAGGGAACCAAATTAAAATAAATTTAAAGTTTTGCTCATCATAATTAACGGTTTTACTTAATTATGTGATTATCATGATTGAAATAAATTTCAACCCACTCGCTTCAATACTCAAAGAAAAAAAACTTACGGGACCAATTTATGTTGACTGAAAATGTAACTTGAATATAGTTTTGACTACAAATGGTATTCTTTCAATACCAGAAAATGTGTCTGTTTCATAAAAAAGTTCTTCCTCGGGGCCGAAAGGCATAAAGAAGAAAAATGTTCAGAAACAAGGAGACACATTTTCTAGGGTAGTTAGTGGGCCACGGACTGGTGTGAAAAAATCGAAAGGCAGATGTTTTCACTGCAACCAAATCCGGCACTGAAAAAAGTTATATCTAGTATTTCTCAGAAGGCAGAACAAATACGGTAATTTCTGTTCACTGGTTGTGGAAACATGTTTTGCAGTGTTATCTACCGGCACTTGGTGTGTAGATACGGGAGCCACTAATCATATCTGCAATTCATTACAGGGGTTCTAGAAAATCCGACAACTTAGTGATTGAGAGATTTACCTGCATATGAGCAATAATACAAAGGTAACAGCAGTTGCAGTAGGAAATGTCACTCTTAGTTTTGGAAGAGATCGAGTTTTAATATTGAGAGATTGTCTTTATGTATCTACCATTAGAAGGAACTGACTTTCCGTTTCTGGATTGGTTAAAGATGAATATTTTGTTTATTTTAATAATTATATGGTTATTAAGGATAATAAACGGGTTATCTGTTCTGGTACATTGGTGGATAATCTTTATATTGTTACTCTAATCTCTCCTACACTGTAACTAACTGAAATGAATAACACATATAATTTATCATATAAGAGAAAGTTTCCTTCTTTAATGAACTAAACATTTCTTTGGCACTTATGCTTGGGTCATATTAATCTAAAAATGATAAATAGACTGGTAGCAGATGGACCTTTGAGTTCATTGAAAGTGGAGGCACTTCTAGTCTGTAAATCTTGCTTAGAGGGTAAGATGACCAAGAGGCCATTTTCGGCCAAAAGCTATAGTGCTAAAGAACCGTTGGAGCTGGTTCATTCTGATGTGTGTAGTCCTATGACAATCCAGGCTAGAGGTAGTTTTGAGTACTTTGCCAGTTTTATTGATGACTACTCAAGGTATGGATACATTTACCTGATGCACCGTAAGTCTGATGCTTTGAGAAATTCAAAGAATTCAAGGCAGAGGCAGAGGCAGAGAAGCGTCTGGGTAAAAGTATCAAATCACTACGATCTGACCGTGGTAGAAAATACCTCTTTGGAGAGTTTAAGGACTACTTATCATCAGAGGAAATTACATCCCAGTTGACTGCACCTGGTACTCTTCAGCAGAATGGTGTAGCAGAAAGAAGGAATATGACTCTTATGGAGATGGTAAGGTCAATGATGAGTTATTCAAGTTTACCACATTTGTTTTGGAGACTTTCTTCAGAGACAGCGGCTTATATTCTGAACATGGTACCTTCTAAGTCTGTACCTTCTACTCCATATGAATTGTGGACCGGGCGTAAGCCTAGTCTGAAACACATTCGGATTTGGGAGTGTCCAACACATGTGCTAAAAGGGAACGCGGGTAAGTTGGAACTGAGGACAGAAGTCTGTTTCTTTGTGGGGTATCCCAAGGGAACGAATGATGGTCTATTTTACAATTCTAAGGATCAAAAAGTCATTGTTAGCACCAATGCCCGATTCTTGTAAGAGGATTATATTATGGACCGCAGGCCCAATACCAAAATTATTCTGGAAAAACTGAGAGAAAATGCCAGTAGAACGGAAGAGGAACCACAAGTAACTAATATTCCATTACCTCGTCGTAGTGGGAGGATTATCGGGACAGGTGCAAATCAAGAACAGGGTGCTGATGCACAGGGTTCAGATTATGCACAATCTGTTACTGCTAGTACACAGACACATGTAGTGCCTCGTCGTAGTGGGAGGGTTATTCATCAACCTGACCGGTATATGTTCTTGGGAGAGTCTTTTGATAAGATCCCGACAGAACTGGATACCGAGCCCTGTAACTACAATAAAGCACTACAAGATAAAGATACAGATCTTCGGCAAAGGGTTATGAATTCAGAGATAGAATCTATGTATTCTAATTAGGTATGGGAACTTGTAGAGCTACCCGAAGGGATAAAACCCATTGGATGCAACTAGATCTACAAGAGGAAGAGAGGAGTAGACGGGAATGTTGAAACTTTCAAAGCTAGGCTAATTGCTAAAGGGTTCACTCAGAAAGAAGGGATCGACTATGAGAAAACCTTTTCGCCGGTAGCCATGCTTAAGTCTATCCGGATTCTCTTATCTACTGCCGCACATTTCGATTACGAAATCTAAAAAATGGACGTCAAGACAGCTTTCTTTAACGAAAGTCTTGACGAGTGTATCTATATGATACAACCAGGTGAATTCATTGCAAAGAGCTAGGAGCACATGTTGTGCAAGCTTTAGAGATCCATTTATGGACTTAAGCAGGCATCGAGATCTTGGAATACTCAGTTTGATCAAGCAATAAAATCTTATGATTTTGATAAAAGTCCGGATGAGTCCTGTGTGTACAAGAAGCATGACGGAAGCATGGTGATCTTCTTAATACTTTATGTAGACGATATCTTGCTCATCGGAAACGATATGGGGGTATTATCTACGGTTAAAGTATGGTTATCTAGGCAGTTCGATATGAAGGACTTGGGAGAAGCTAGTCACATCCTTGGGATCAAGCTTATGCGAGATTAGAAACCAAAGATTTTGGACTTATCACAAGCAAAGTATATCAATGATATCCTTGCTCGCTTTAGCATGCAAGATTCCCAGAAAGAATTTCTTCCTTTCAGGCATGGAATCACTCTATCCAAGGATCAGTGTTCTAAGACACCTGATGAAATAGAAAAAATGAAGGTGGTTCCTTATGTTTCGGCAGTAGAAAGCCTCATGTATGCTATACTTTGCACTAGACCCGACATCTGCTTTGTCGT
>JAOTRH010451455.1:0-30428 GCA_034768845.1 Heliamphora exappendiculata | reverse complement strand
AGCGGTGCGGTTGCGAGAAAAAGAGGATAATTAAATCGGGTTGTCAGTAACCTAATTTATTTATCGGGAATCCATATATTAAACGTGGGGAGAATTCAGTGCATTTGATAAATGGAGACTCAAGACATAATTTGAGTTAGGACTGGGAGTTCAGTCAGGACCTTTAGTGGAATAAGTTCTTGTTCGTACGGAAAAGGATCTAACTCTGGGATAGAGTTAGGGATATCCGATTTTCTCGTACGGTTAGCCCGAGTTCTATACTTCATCGTGATCCCTCACGTAACCCATTATACGCACGAATATTTTTCTTGTTGGTTTCGGTAATTATTTAATTTAATTAGAAAGTCAGTTTTGCTGCCGGGGACATTCAGGAATTAAATTAAATTAATGAGGGGCGGTATTGGTATTTGGCACTGTGCTGGACACCCCTAAATTCGAATGTGTTTCATACTAGGCTTATGCTTGGTCCACAATTCTGTGAGAGTAGAAGGTACTAACTTAGAAGGTACCAAGTTCAGAATGTAAGCTGCTGTCTCTAAAGTGAGTCCGCGGAAAAAAATCTAGTAAACCTGAATAACTCATCATAGACATTACCATTTTCATAAGAGTCCTATTCCTTCTTTCTGCTATACTATTCTGTTGTGGAGTGCCAGGTGTAGTCAACTGGGATATAATCCCTTCTGATGATAAGTAATCCTTAAACTCTCTAAAGAGGTATTCTCTACCACGGTTGGATCGTAGTGATTTGATACTTTTTCCTAGACGCCTCTCCGCCTCCGCCTTGAATTTTTTGAATTTCTCAAAGCATTCAGACTTACGGTGCATCAGGTAATTATATCCATACCTTGAGTAGTCATCATTGAAACTAATGAAGTACTCAAAACCACCTCTAGCCCATATTGTCATAGGACTACACACATCAGAATGAACTAGTTCCAACGGTTTTTTAGCTCTATAGCCTTTGGCTGAAAAAGGCTTCTTAGTTATTTTACCTTCTAAGCAAGATTTACAAACTGAAAGTGCCTCCACTTTCAATGAACTCAAAAATCTATCTGCTACTATTCTTTTTATCAATTTTAGATTAATATAACCCAAGCGTAAGTGCCAAAAAAACGTTTGGTTTATTAAAAAAGAAAACTTTCTCTTATATGGTAAATTTGATGTGTTATTCATTTTAGTTAGTTTCAGTGTAGGAGAGATTGGAGTAATAATATAAACATCATTCACCAATATACCAGAATAGATAAACTGTTTATTATCCTTAATAATCACAGAATTATTAAAATAAACCAAATATCCGTCTTTAGTCAATCCAGAAACAAAAACTAAGTTCTTTCTAATGGCAGGCACATAAAGATAATCTCTTAATATTAAAACTCGATTTCTACCAAAACTGAGAGTGACATCTCTTACTGCAACTGTTGTTACCTTTGTTTTATTGCCCATATGTAGGTAAATCTCCCCATCACAAAGTTGTCGAGTTTCCTGAAACCCTAGCAATGAATTGCAGATATGATTAGTGGCTCCCGTATCTATACACCAGGTACCGGTAGATAATACTGCTTAACTTATTTCCATAACCAGTGAACAGAAATTACCCTGTTTGTTCTGCCTTTTGAAAAATACTGGACGTAACTTTTTCCAGTGCCGAGTTTGGCTGTTAGGAATGTATACTGAAAAGCCATGCTTTTTAGGTATTTTATTCTTGATCCCTGGCATATTAATAAGAAACATTTGAGATGTTTTTGCATTCGTAATTTCATATTTATATTTGTGATGAATGAATGCATAGCCCGTATATTCTGTCTAGTATTTGACTCGGTGCATGCTTCACAAAAGATCGGGTCATAGGTTCTGATAGATTATACAGGTAAGCTCACAATTGCAATGGCTCCGGACATTCCATTGGTATTATTGTAGTACATCGTTATAGTAGCTGGTCTTGGCTAGGTCGAACGGGTCGAATTCTGGTGTTGGAAATTCGATATTTGAGCTCGATGTGTTAGTACACTTGGAGTGTATTGAGTAGGATCAATGGGATGATCAATTCTATACTGACTATATGAATTGATCCACATCCCGTATTATCATGTATTGCACGAACTCTTAATCCCGAAGTGATTGATTGATTGTATTCAGATAGTGTACAGTACTTTGAGTTATCAATGGTTGAGATTTCTTCCATGAGATTAACAATACCGATGAGTTGGGTACTGGCATTGTTTGTCCGATGATCGATGATCAGTTGACGAAAACCACCTCGGACTTAGGTTGAGGAGTTCCCCCTCGTGTGCTTTGCTTATAGGTTTGATTATGCTAAATCTGTACACTGGATCTTTGGATCCGGCATATCAAAAAGATAAGTGGTGCAGTTGCGAGAAAAAGAGGATAACTAAATTGGGTTGTAGTAACATAATTTATTTATCGGAAATCCATATCTTAAATGTGGGGATAATTCAGTTCATTTGATAATTGAAAACTCAACACATAATTTGAGTTAGGGCCGGGAGTTCAGTCAGGATCTTTAGTGGAATAAGTTCCGGTTCGTGCGAGAAAGGATCTAACTCGGGGATAGAGTTAGGGATACCCGGTTTTCTCGTACGGTTAGCTCGAGCCTTATACTTTCTCGTGATCCCTCACGTAACCCATTATACGCACGGATAGTTTCTTATCTGTTTCAGTAATTATTTAATTTAATTTGAATATCAGTTTTACCACCGAAAATATTCAGGGATTAAATTAAATAGTGGAGGGCATTTTTGGAATTTGGCACGCCTAGGGATCACTCCCTAGGTGGCCGGCTCTAATTGAGGGGTTGGGAGTCATTTTATAGATAAATATCACTTGCCTAATTTCTTGGTAGGAAGTTATATATTGTCGCCATGTATATCTTGAGAAAGATATACGTGCCTTGTATATCTTAAGTGAAGAAATATATATATATATATATATATATCATAATAGGAGACTCAAAACCCTAATGATCCACCTCTAGTTGCCGCCCCCCCTCTCTCTCTCTTTGGCAATTTTATTATTGCTTCTTGGAGACTAAGTGTGAGAAGAAACCAAAGAAGAAAATAATTTCGATTGGCATCGGTGCCCACACACCGTGATCGTCGTAGCGCGTCTGGGATATATGTGAGAAGATTGCCAGGTCGTCTTCAATGTATTCGGGAGTTTTTTTTAAAACATTTCGACAAGTTATATAAAGGTATAACAGTATTTAGATTAATACCATTCTTGTTTTTCATGAAAAACACACGCGCCGTTTTTTACGGTCACGGCGCCGGTTCTAAAATTTTTTCCGCATCCCAACACTGGTTATAGTGAAAATATCTGTCTTTCGACTTTTTCAAACCAGTCAGTGGCCCACTAACTACCCTGAAAACTGTGTCTCCCTATTTTTTGAACACTTTTCTTCTTCATACCTTTCGGCTCAGAAGAAGAAAAATTTTAAGAAACAAACACATTTTTTGGTATTGAAGGAATACTATTTGTAGTTAAAACTATATCTAAGTTACATTTCTAATCAACAAAATTTAGTCCCGTAAGTTTGTTTTCTTTAAGTATAAAAGCGAGTGGGTTGAAATCTATTTTAATCTTGAGAATCACATAATTAAAAAAATATCGTTAATTATGATGAGAAAAATTTTAAATTTATTTTAATTTGGTTCCCTCTATCATTTTAAAATTAATTCGCTAGCAGCGTGGTAACCTAAGAATAACATGCCTCGATGGAAGAACGTTTACTATCCTTCATAAGACTAGACATGCTAATCATTTTAATTTTTCTATCTAGGCAACTGACCATGCCAAGTAAAATTAAATAGTTGACATATTCGGTCTAGTATATAATAGCCGTGACTCAGATAGAAATGATACTATTATATATAGCTAAGTGCTAACCATCACCAAATTTTAAATCAATCGCTTTGCAATGAACCATTCAGATGGAGAAGTGATCCACATTAACAATTATCTAGAATTATCCATAAAGGAGGTTTGTATTGGTAATACCGCAATTAATCTGTTTGATGGGGAGGAAGGCCTTACTGCCAATACGCAGAGTTTAATTGCATCACCTATAACTGGTGATAGAGATCGCAGGATTTATTTGTGAATAAATTACCTCTCTCATTTAGATTTTAAAATATTTTTTTATGGTTATAAAAATCTATTTAATTAAAATAAATTTATTAATTTTGAAAATCACACGATTTGAAAGAATAAAAAATCTTCCCGTGTGCACGATGCAAAGATTCTGATTTATCAAACCATCTTTTCTTATTTAAATGCGTAATAAATAAAATTTAATAAATGTACCGTTTTTCTTTTAGCTTTTCAGCTAAGGTAGTGATTAAATATTTTTATTTATTTACTTTTTTGAAAAATAATAATTTATTTCGATTAAATATTTTTTTATTTAATTAATTCAAAATTCAAAATTAATTTTCATATTTTTTAAGATATCCGATTAAAAAAACATCTTAAACGTGATATTTTGTAAAAAATAAAATATTTAAAAAAAATTTATTTAATTAAAATTAATTAATTAAAAAATCTTAATTTTATTTTTCATTACGAAATATTTTAATTAAAATTAAAATTCTAAATTAATTAAATTAACAGGATAAATAAAACAGATATGCAATTTACGTAGTTCATATATATATAAACACGATACGCATATATCCCGATTTTATGATCCAAGTGAAACACTAAGGTGTTTCAATCTCCTTAAGAGAATCAGTTGTTTCAATTCCTGTTCGCATTTGATTCAGTGTCCTGATTACATCAAACTTCCCTGATACTATCTGATCTATCAATATATATCATATCAATCTTGTATATATATCATAATATACCTCAAAATTAACCCTGGGAGAGAGAAAGTCGCTGGCAACCACTAGCCAGCACCAGCACCACCTTGCCGCCACCTTTTGGCAACTCCTGCCGCTTCATCCGAACTCTGTTTTCGACGAACTTTATACCGTTGAAAAGTTCTCAAAAGATGAAATTTTTTATCAAAAAATATGCTTGAAACCAGTACCGAAAATGGCTGAAAAAACGTCCCGAATCTCAAAAAATGTTGCTGCCCGCCACAGCACTGTGCTGCTAACTTTTTAAGGCTTTTTCGACAACTTTCCGAACTCCAATTTTACGTACTTTATATAAAAAGAAAGCTCTCAAAAATTAATATTTTTCTATGAAAAAGTATGCTCGAAAATAGCTCAAAAAATTTCCAAAAAACCGCATAGAACAGACTGCCGCCACTCACCAGCACCGTCGCCTATAACTGCTAACTTCTTGAGGCTTTTTTGACCTCTTCCTGAACTTTGTTCTTGACGTATTTTATATCATTAGAAAGCTCTCGAAAGGTAGAATCCTTCTATTAGAAGAACTTCTCAAAAATAGCCAAAAAAACTATCGAAAAATTACTTGGAAGCTGCTGTCGCCGGGCGTCGCCGGGCACCGCCGCCGCCGGTTTATTGCTGCCTGTTTGGGTTGTGATTTTGGTTCAATTTTTTTGTCTAATTTTGACAGTATTTTGAGGTATGTTTTACTGCTATTTTATGTTCAAAAAATTTCCCAAAATACCGTCCCAAAAATAGCCCAAAAAATCATAAAAACCACCGCCGAACCGCTGCCGAAACCGAGCTATTTTGGTGATTTTTTCTCATTATTTTGACTTATTTTTTATTCATAAATACTGCAAAAAAGCTCACCAAAAAAAACTGTTTAAAATCCTAAAAAATTTATTGCGATTCATGACCCGTAAAAATCCGAACCATCGTCGATGCCGCCTCCGTTTTTCGTGTTCTTGGATTGTTTAACCTATTCTTAATTAATATAAATAGATATTTAAAAACATAAAGCTAGATATTACATCGATCTTATGTCCCGAAGGCTAACATTCAATCTATCACGGTCAACCCCCGTGATTAAAAAAATAATCATCATTCACACCATTCAATCAAACATGAAAAATAAATGACGATCATATAATCGGGATTAGAACGCTTACAAAACAAAGTTAGCAATAATTCTAAAACTACCCAGCCCGTTAATCAAAAACAAAAAGCAAAACGGCTCTAATACCAATTGTTAGAGGCAAGACTGCTAAAATCTTTATTTTTACAAATGATTAACGGAAAAAATTAACTAGACAGGCAATTGCTAAAATTGGCTCTAGATAAAACTTTTGATGAAGAACCACCAAAATAAAACCCGTGCATCCAAAGTTAATTTAGAAGAATACCTTTTTATCGATCGAATCTTCAACTACGATTTGAATCTGAGTTGAAGCTCTTGTTTGATCTTCTACTGTATTCCCTTATGCGATTTCCAGATATAGTGTGGGCTATAAACCTTCGAGAACTCATACCGACAGAACCAGGATAGCTTTAGTATGAGAAGAAAAGTTATGAAATTAGTTCAGCCTAACCGCAAATATATAGGGCTACAACAGAGACCTGGGGAGTAATTATGAGTAAGAATTCTAGTGGAACACAGACACGTATCGACAGTTTCTACAATTAAGAAAACTTCATAGCGGTATCTGCAATTATGGAAAACCAGCAACGATTTTTTCAATTTTCATAAAATATTAAATTTGCTCTTTGGGGAAGCAAGGATTGGCCAAAAAAGCTACCATTTGCTCTTTGGGGATATCGAATGTCGATTAGAACTTCCACCAGAGCGACACTACCTGCACCAAAAAAACGAGAGGAATAGAAAAAGGAGAGTAGAGCAGAAAACTAGAGAGAAAAATAGAAAAAGGAGAGCAGAGTAGAAAAACTGAGAGGAATATAAAAAAAAGAGAGAAGAGAGACTACTTGCAGCAAGAGAGAGTGCCTGGAAAATAAGGGGCACCCTCGGTATGGACTGCATCAACACCAAAGAGCGTCTCAGCAAGGACTAATGGGATAGGATCCCAACCCTCATAGATCTAATGAGTTACATCTACCAAAGAAGAGCTAGCCTGCCCATTTGAAGGACCTAAGAGGAAGTGAGCTAGAAGACAGATGTAGAGGGCATAGCGACGCTATAGCTGAAAAGAGAAATCGCCAAAAGACCCCCGAGGCCCAAAGCAGCCTATGATCTTGGCCACATTAAGGGACCTGTCATGGATAATGAGATAAGCCACGTGCCTGGAATAGCCGTAGAGCTGCACCAACCTATCCCTGGGACTCGAGAAAGGGGTAGGAACTATACCTCTTCTCAGGCCAAAATCTCTAGAATGGCAAAGAAGTCCTCCATCGTCGAACATAGCTTATCGTGCCCAAAACGAAACACATGTACCTTGGGATCCTATAGCTGGGCTGCTCTTCACAAAAGATGCCAATCAATCCTCATGGTTCACAAAGAGAATAGCACATCTAGACCGAAGTTGAGAAAATTTTTGCGCTCAAGAGGAGTTAAGTCGCCAATCCAAGCCAACAGGTAATTGTTGTAAGAGTAGGCCATAAAGAAGGAAAGGAAAGTGCAAGAGATCCAAAATAGTGGGGTCTGAATTAGTTGTCCTTTTATATAGAGCAAGAAATGGAGAGAACCACAAAATTTGCTCAAAGTTTCGTGCCAAAATATTTTATCGCGGCTGCCATCTTTTTCCCACAATCGCTAACTTCATATCTCAAGGCCGCCATGTTTTCTCCTCAAATCCTACGGCCGTGATGTTCAAAAGTCTAGGCCGCGAACTTTGACAGCCTCTCCTCATTTTGTCAACGTGCTCAAATCATCGTCAAAGACTCATAAACAACTCGCAACAAGGAAAAGCAGTTTGTATAGTAGGGTTTCAACTCATGAATTATACATCATGCACAAAAAAATCAAGCATTCAAAAATAATCTTCATAATATAATAATATAAGGCATCTATGATAATTAAAAGTGTAAACCAAAGGATACGAAGGCCTAACCCATCATAAGTAAAGTAATGTGTATACATGTGTCGTGGCACGCAGGCCAAAAGAAGAACCAAAGGCATACATGCCCCATCCATAGTATCTGTGTAGTGTGTCAAGGATAGTATATCAATGTATGTTAGAGCATTGTATCAGTGAATCAGTGAGCATCCAAAAATTAGTGTATCTGTGCAGTGAGTTGGAGCAGTGTATCAGTGTGGTTCGATAAGATAGAATATTAGAATGTATCAAATGGGTACGTATGCCTCCATGAGCAGTAAAAAGAGAGGAAATAAGGTCATAAGTAGTAGATTAGCAATAGGTTAGTCACTCTCGCCAGGTACACTTTCTCTAGATGACGTAGCCTCCCTGAGATGACTCATCAGACGACGACCCCGCCTCCCAGGTCTCCTCCTCCAAGTCGGTAGCAATCTGTGCAGTACTAAAAGCCTGAGAAGCCGCAGTAGTAAAATTAGATGAAAGCACAGAAGGTACAACTGGAATGGCTGGTGGTGCATGACCTCTAATAGTTCTCGGCCCCCTACCCCGACCACGCTGAAAGATGTAAGGGGCACGTGAGATGATGACAATATGAATGAACAGGATGGAAAAATGTAGAAATGTAAATAGGAGCAAAGTTAAGAAAGTACCGTAGTAGGGCCACCCCGGGGAGCAGGAGGCTCCGTACGCTCGGCTTGGAAGGCAGCATCCCAATAGCGAACCAATACTTTCAACCTTGAGGCAGAGGCACTGATCGCACCACTCCTGGGGCATCTATTAAGAAAAGAACCACATCAGTCAGGAATAAGAAATCAGTACAGTTAGATATAAAGAGCAATATGGAAAGAAAGGAAGGATAGATGTCATACATGCTCTACACCAGGAGAAATGAGCATCTCCTGGGCCGTTGGCTCAAAAATTTGGATCTGGTGAAGGTTCCTGTCTACAAAGGTGTCCATTGTTCATGGAAGCTCAGGGTGAACAGGACCGGGGGAAGCGGGAGGAGGACCCCGCACAGCAGTATGGGCGCCCATAGCAGGCATGAGCCTCTCTCGAACGAAAATCGTATAGTCACAACCCTAACCCTGGATCAGCGTAGCAGCATCAATGCCCATCATGATGCAAAAAATCTCAACCGTGCAAAGGGTGTCGGTCTGACGGATCCTGATCAGAGGCGTCCTCGGGATACGAAAGTGATCATACCCCAAAGACTACCGAATCGCACGCTCACCATGGTACCACTTTATTCAGAATGGCCCCTCAAGAAAAATGCGGGTCCTGATAACCTCACGACTCTACATCAATTCGATACCAGCTCGCTCCTCCATGCCGACCCATATATCCCAACGAACCTAAAGATCAAGAAAGCATGTCAGTAAGCAGTTTATATATAGGAAATGAGAAGTGGGAATTAATGAAAGCATGAATGACGTACCTAGTCGAGAGTGAGGGTGTCTAGAAAGTGAGGATCATCGTAAATGTCCTTCTCTCCAGGCTTTAAGCCTCGATAATGTCTGGCCCATTGGGCTTCCTGGGGAATCACCAGTGAGTTATCACAGGAGTTCACCGGCTGGTGCATGCCTAGGAACTCGTAGGCCTAGAGATGTAGAAAATCAAGAAAGGCATTAGTACAGTTTTAATTAGATACGAAAATATGGAGATAAGAAAGGGAAATAGGCAGAGAAAGCAGATGTACCTCCTAGATGTGCCAGTACTCGCCTACGTTCCTATCATCAGTCCGTGTGGCAGCACTCATATACCTATACAACGTAGCCAGAGCAGCCTCTCCCTAGTCATATGAGCCGATCTGGTCCACCACCATCATCGCAGCAAGGTAGTGGAGGTGTATCCTATTTTCTAAGTTCGAGAACAAGGCTATCCCGAACATGCAGAGAAAGAATGCACGTGCTACCCACTCGTAGTGATGGGCCTCCATGTAGATAAAAAGGAAAAAAGTCTTCTTCAGCCATGTATAACGGATGATCCCCTTATCGATAGACGGGGGCATGTGACTGGGAAACTAAGTGAGCCGCTGGCTCTGGAAGATATTGGGTTCGTAAGGGACTGGGTCGCCGCCAACCCGAATCCCCGTCATAAATGCAAAGTCAAGAGGAGTGAGAGTCACCTCGAAAGTTGGTAGGTGAAAAGTGTTGGTGGTGTCCCACCATCTCTCAATCAGGGCAGTAAGGGTGAACCTGTCATTGCTGGTCCCCTCCAGCGCTTTGACGAAGCACCCAAAGCCTGCTCCATCCACGATCTCCCGACAATGGGGAGGCAGGGCTGTGTACCACTGAAGCACATTGGAGGAGCCACTAAAACCTCAATGCGTGATATCGTCTGGAACGAAAAAAAAAAAACGAATCAGCGAACAAAAATGATAACAAGAGCGATAATGGAATCAATGAGATAACAAAAATGAAGCAAATGAAAATGATAACAGGATCAAAATCAAAAGTGCATGACAAGATAGCTAAAACAAACTGACGGTAATTGAAAATAACATCAAAATGTGTCTGAAAACCAACCTATGCAACCCAAACCTTGTTCGAATTTCAATTCCCACTTTCAAAAGAAAATAAAAATGAAGAGGAAACCCCATCTTTTACCATTTTATTTTTAAGTTCAAAAGTTTAAACCCAAATTTATTTTCTTTTTTAAATTCAAAATCTTGTCCCTATTTCAAAACCAATGACAACTCAATCCGATCAAATCCAATTCATTAGGCTTCAACTTCAAATTCAATGAAAATTCGACTTCACTCCTATTTTTGACTCAATTTCAAAATTCGATCTAAATTCATTGCCATAATTTTCACAAAGCATGAATTAAATCTTGTTCAAAATTCAAAGTTCAAAATAAACAAACTCGGCTTAGCCCGCTCCAAAACAAAACTCAAGCAATCAACCGATTCTTTTCAAATTCAAATGTTTAAATTTTCAATACAATAACCAACCTTTTTCTGTATTCTCTCAACCTAGTCTTTTAGTCTGCTTCAAACACGTTCTAGACCCATATTTTAACATTTTCAAAATGTTCCCAAGTTTCCAAAATTCAATTCAACCCAACGTCCGCTTAGATTTAATTCAATCAGCCCCATTTTCAAAATAAGACCTAACTCAAAGTCAAAAATCATACCCAACCTAATCCAAAATTTAAATCCATCCTAAAATCTACTTTCTACAAATCCAAGTTTATTTTAACCAAAATTCCAAGTTTGTTCATAGGTTGGTTTAAATCTAAAAGTCCGTTTTCGTCCAAATTCAAAAGTGACGTTATTTTATTTTAAAGTCCAAAGTCTTGTCTCATCTATGAGCAAGGGTCCATCCAATATGAGTCAAGGTCTAAACCTAGTTAAGTCCAATATTTCAAGCTAACTCCAATTCAAATCTCAATCCCGAACTCTGGTCCAAATCAATTCAAACATCTGATATGATTCAATATTCAAGTTCAACGCATTCAATATCAAATGAAATCATCGAATATTCAAAATAAGCTTTCAACCAATGAAATAAGTAAAGAATATCAAACTTTAGCGTACCTCAAGATTCTGGGATGAGAAGTGATCCTCGCGACACCGTAGAAGGATCTTGCGCTTCGCTACTATGTCGGGGATAACGAATCTCTTCATTGCAAGTTGCCGCAACTGGTGATTCACCGAGTAGTACTTTTCGGGGTCGAATAACTCTGGCATCTTGGGCACCCCTCCACCCTTCGGTGGCTTCTCAATCACGTCGCAACCATCACCTCTACTCGCGGCCACCCCAGCCGCGTCCACTTCGTTGTCGCCGCTTACACCCACTGCTCTCTATCACTCACGACTTCTACACCATCAATGCCCACACCTATGCCTCCACCTCCACCGACGTCACCTGCACCATCGTCACTGATAAACCCGAAGCCTCTAACCATGGCGAAGTATAACAGTGGAAGAAGAGAGGAAAAACAAGATTGAGAAAGCTAAGAGAACAAGAGAGAAAGCTCGAGAGAGATTTGAGAGATAAGAGAGATCGTGAGAGAGGTGAGAGTTATTTTGAGTTTGTGCGAATGGTTTTTTTGAACTGTCATAGAACTTGTGTAAGGACATGATACCTGTTTATTTTGTGATTCCATATTTTCGGTAAGAGAAGAGATCGAACTAAATTTGGACGCGGGTGTTATAAAATTTTGTTCGTAAACGGTTAAAATGAACAATATGTGAAAGTCAAATTGAGATACCCAGTGATAAATGATATTGATATGGGTGTGTTAATGAAAAGATTCAACTATTAAAATGTGAGCAAAGTTAGAAGTTTGGGATGAGTTTTTGGGACAATTCGCAGAATTCAGCGTCAGCGGTCACTGCTCGAGCGGTGGGGGTATACTTGAGAGGACAATAGGGATATGCGCGGAGAAATCTAGAACATTGGATAAAAGTTGTGAATATATATATATATATATATATAGAGCTCCAGCCCATGTGAGAGAGAAACCCATTTCCCCCTTTTCCTCTTCTCTTCTTCTTTTCTTCTTCCTCTCCTTAGAGAGAGAGAGACCACCACACTCATGAAACCCTAACTCTTCCCCATGAAATTTGAAGATTTGAAGCGAGATTGGGAATAAACAAGGATGGAAATCAAGTTTTGGAGCAAGAAGCTGGGAGATGGAGCATCAAGAAAGCAAGATCAATCAATATCCAAACCCTAGGAGGGAGAAATTGGAGTAATATCAAGCTTTTGAACGAATCCGAGATAGGATATAGATTTTCTCATATGTGTGTTAAGATTTGGATTGATATTTTGTTTATATATATATAAATAGAGTTGATTTCATGTTTGATGGATAGATTGATAGATTTGTGGGTGTATTTCATTGGGTTTGATGGAAATGGGGGTTTTTAAGAAAGGTTTAACCATGATTTTGAGAAATCATTGCATAAAAAGGGATTATGAAGTTTGAATCCAATGTTTCTATGGTGGAAATTGAGATTTGAGACTTGATTAATAAAGGGTAAAGGGTTTTGTAGTTAGAAACTCAAAAAGGGGGCAAATATGGGGTTTTCTCAGGTGACAGCACACTCAAGCGGAGCCTTGTCCGCTCGAGCGCTCAATGGGCAGAGAGTTGGGCGCTCGAGGGCCTGATGTCTGCTCGAGCGGACTGACTGCGCATGGCCAACTTCTTTTTATCATATCTCACTCATCTTAACTCCTAATAGGGTCGTTGTTATACTCAAATCGAAGCCCTAGAAGTCCTCTTTCCAACAAGACTACTCTCATAAGAAAATTCTTTTTGTAAAAAATGTTATGATTAAAATTGTGAGGGTATGCCAAATTTTCTTAACCATTTTTCATCCGATTTTGGCCAAATGCTTTGAAAAGTATATTTTCATCAACGTTGAGCCTTTTCATCGAATTTTCTATCCCTTGGGTTATGAATATATCTCATCTACTACACTTGGGTTGGGATGTAAGTATCGTACCATTTGGTTGTGTTTGCGATAAAGATGTGTTTTTAACATATTACTAAGGTTTTAAGAACGAGTATGATTATGGATAATTATGGACTATGTTGTGATATGGTTATCATTAAGATTTTGAAGCTTTAGAAAGGAAACATGAATTTTAATTTGTATATACATGTATATGCATATGGTGGGTGCCTTCCGTTTGCTTCAAATGACGTGGTCATTTGTAAGTTAATTATGCGTTGGCATTTCATGAAGTTGATAAATGGAATGTGATTTATGAGAAATTATGTGTTGAAATTTATAGTGGCATTTGAATTGAAAGAAATGATTGAATACTAAAACAAGACTTGATTGGAAATAAAATGGGAAGCTAAAATGTAAAAATTGAAAAGAGGTACTTTGAGAAAATATTTGGGAAGAGGAACTAATGGTGGGTTGGACTCCCGGGTTTTTGAAAAATGATGGTATCGAAAATAATGAACCGTATGGATTGATGTGAATTAAGTTGGCCTAACGGGTCCGCGGTGAAAGACCAAAAACTTGCGCAAGATGGAATGATGATATGGATGATATAAAGGAATAAATGGGAATAAGTGGGTGTGCGTGGAAAAGAATAAAAAATTGGTGAAAATTTGCATGTTACTTCGGTTGCACGCATCACACTTCACAAATCATGCATTACATCTGAGTTAATCTATATCCTACGAGCTTCGGCTCACGTATATTTACCAAACCATTTCAGGTCTTGAGGACCAGGGGCGAAGCTAGTGTAAGGAATACACTTTGAGAAAGGGATTGAAGAAAGATTTTGTGTTCTATATCATGTTTGTATATAAGCAGAGATGGATTACTGTAATGATGTTATTATTGTAATAGACACTTGGAAACCCAAAGCGTTCGATTGTAATTTGATATGCATGAGGATATGGTTACTTGTCAAAAAATCTTTATTATCTTTCAAAAAAAAATTGAATTCAAATCGTTAATGAAACAAATGTTGTAATGGGTAATTTCTTATACGAGTCAGTTTGAGATTAGTTCACGAGTCCCTAGGGGTTTGGGGCGTGACAGAATGGTATTAGAGCTCTAAGTTCGAATACCTAGGAGCCGTGGAAAGTGACGATGACCTTAGTTTGTGACTTATTTGATGAGATTAGGCACCACTACACGGCATGAATTGTGTACTTGAATGGGTTTATGATTGAATTGTCTTGCGCGTGTTATGCGTTTATATGAGCATGGAGGGTTAAGTCTCGGGGTGATGTGGCATGCCATATGGCGTCCGATCAACTATTTTGGAGTTCGAAATAGAAAAGCGTTTGGTCGACGTTCTTTCTATGAGAAATTTAAATTAGTTACCCGGATGGTCGCGTTGGTCTGAGGCTTTCCCTCAGTATGTGAATGTGTTAATGTGATGTGACTAGGTGTTGGGTAGTGTGTAGCTTGACTTTAAGAGGTTAGATTGAGCTTGACCTAGTTGGGTGTCGTGATATCTTTGTTGTAGGGATTATGCCCGTGGGGCTAGGATGAGTTGTGATCTGGATGGTGGCATGAATAGTGGAATTATGATCCAGTGGTCAGTGATTGTGGTGGGTGTAAACTCGAAAGATGAGCAATGACTGTTCGGAGTATGTTGTATCCATGCGAGTCAAGAGTGACCGTATTTAGTTGATCGTTATGTGTTGAGCTACCAGTAGTTTGATGGACAAGTAAGGTAGGTTGTTTGAAATCCCTAAGAGGTTGTTGGTTATGGATGGATATGAGGTGTGGTTTTAGGCGCGTTGAGGGTTATGTACGTCATGAGCCGTACTATGTCATGAGTCATGCTGTGTCATGAGCCGTGTATCCTGAGATTGGGTATGGACAGGAGCATAGTGGACGGGAGCATAATAATCTCCGGCCTAAAGTGTGTTAGAAAGTTTATGCTTGGACACGTGGTTGGGAATGTCTCTTACCCTAAGATGTGTTGTTGATAACCACCGTGGTATTATGTGATTTTGAAGGTCGGATTAATGACCCTTATATTTTTATGGCGTGAAATTGAGTTGTGTTTCTTGATAAAAGTAAATAGCGTATGTGGAAAGAGTATATGGAATGAAGATGATATCGATGGGTTAGCTGTTGAGTGATGTGCGTGTACGTAAGAGGAGATGTATATTAATGATGGTTGTGATATGGTGAATGAAGATTCGAGGTCGTTTGAAAAGTTTCATGGAGAAGAGTTTTGTGACTTGGGTCATCGTTCTCAAGAATAGGAGATTATGTGGAATGTATAGTGTGTGGTAAGAATGTGAATGTGAGTGTGTGAGGCTCATGGGACAGGTGATAGATGTTGTTGGTGTGGCTGGTTTGATCGTTTTAAGATGATGTATTGATAGGAAGAGATCCCCTAAGAGGATGATGGCAGTGGTCTATATCCGGCTTAAAGTCTGGGTGCGGTGGTGTTATGTAACCCTTATGGGGTGGGCGATAGGGTGGTGTCTTGGGTTTAAAGTTGGTGAGCGAGGATCATTTGTTCGTGTGATGTGTGGTTGCTTTCATGATTGGGCAGCTGTGTGTTGGTGGTCCGCGTATGGTGACGAAAGAGATAAGTATTTCTAGTTAAACGTTTTACAATTTTTGATGGATGTACTAGAGTTGCGAGCTTAAGACTGTAGCATAGGTTTTCTTACTTGTTTGCTTGTTAGTATGATGTGATCCGTAAGTAGATGTGCTAAAATGATGTGAATATATGTGGCATTATCTTTGGTGATTAACCGGTGAGAATCTTGTGGACGCGTGTGAAGCCTCGTTGGGATATGAAGGAATAGCTGATAGTTAATGTGTTTGGGTAAAGATCTAAGTGTGAAGACCTAGCACGACAAGAGATATGCTCACCGTGAAGGGTGGCCGACAACGATTGTATGATGATGTCTGATGTCTTTACAAGACTAGTGATTAACATCCTTTCAAACCGAGTGTGCAATGGTGGTCCTAAGAGGTAGTGACGTGGAGCAAGAGCCTAGAGTCGATTTGTTGTCTTAGTGGGATAGATGTTTTATGGGTGGTTGAATAGCGTGATTTTCGTTCCTTGGTGAGAATTAAATGTTGGGACATATGAGCATGGGCCCGTCTGCTTTACCCCGTAAACCCGTGCGTTTGGGTGATGTTTCTGAAGATGTAGTTTGGTTTATGTGGAATGTCGATAGCTTTAGTTCTCATTGAGTGAGATCCCTAAGGAAGTTTAGTGATTTAGTTATTTGTGTGATGAGATTCTCGAATATTAGTTCTGTGAGATTTCTATAATGCAGGACCGTGGTTTAGTTGTTACCCTCATAATTAGGAGACCATGTTTGGAAACGTGTCAGAGATTTGTGGTTTAAAAAGAATGTAGATGGGTTCAATGGTGTGGTTGGCCTAGTTCTAAGATGGCGTGTTTTGAGTATGATATGTCTGGAGATTGCTTGCATCCAACCATAGGTTCATAGAAGGGTATGTTGTTGTTTGCTTAAGGAAAATAAAGTGTGGAGTAATAAAGTTCAGTAGTGTACCGTGTGGGTTGGATGACCTGGGGTAATAAGCAAGAACTCGTGCATTAAAATGTCTGTAATAGATGCATACCTGGAGACGAGAGTGCGGGAAGCGTCTGCGTGATCGTGGAAGTTATTAGTAACTTTGAATAAAGGAACTCAGGAGTAAATTTTCTCTGTTTCTCGTGTAAGTTGCTTGGACAACGGGTTCGAGGTTGTGATTTGCCTAGTGAAAGTTAGGTTAGTGAAGTGTAACTTTATAAAGTGAGGTTTTAGCGTGATGGGAATGTTAGCATTGTGTCATAATGTATGATGGGTGATGAATTTTTAGTTTTGTGGGATGTATGGTATGAGGTATGAGGATTGACAATATTTTTGCGTGTGCGAATGAGGTCTGAGAGTTAAGAGCTAAAGTATAGTTGATGACCTGGGTATTATGATTGGGGTTAACAGTAGTTGTGTGGTTATGGACTATGTACCTCAAGAAGAAATTTATAGGATTTTGTGAAGACCAAGTGTAGGTGGGTATTCGAAGTGTGTTGAGGTTGGGTCATGATTTCTAGTTGTTTAAGGAAGATAGAAGTTTCAGTGGATTGGTGTTCATGTTGAAATCCTTAAATTTGTACCTAAGGTTACTGCCGAATTGGGTGATCGAAAGACTGAGTTCCTTGTGGGCTTTCTGGATGGAGTCTGTTTGCTCAATTGGGTGGATATAAGTGTGCAGAGTTGCATTCTCTCTGAGATTGAGTTGGTAAACTAAGAGTGTTTGTCTTGTGGATAAGGAAATTAGTGTTGAAACATAGAGTTCTATCTATAATGATCCATCGTATATCGTTAACCGTTGTATCCAGCTTGTTCTGGATTATGTGGGTATAATTATGCCTTTAGTTCTCGACAGAGTGGAAAATTTGTTGGAACCTTATGGCTGGGGTATCCATGTGATGTATTTTTTTACAGGTACATGTGAATCTGGATTCGTGTTTAATTTGGAGCTTGAAACTATTCAGAGTTTTTAAAGTGTGAAGAATTGTTAACCGTTTGAAGGGAAGACGCGAATGTCTATGATAGTGTTGATGAGTAGGGTCGTGTGCATATGAAGGATTGCTAGTTGTCTAGTTTGGGGCAGAAGATTGTAGACTCAAGAGATTAATGGGTAAGTGTATATCTGTGAGGTGTTTGACTCATGTGGAGTGCTCAATCCTAGTGGCTCGTGAAGTTCAAGTGGTAGTGTTGGTTTCGTTTTAATGGTTGAAGGACTAGAGTGATGTAGTGCAAGTAGTGATATGATTTTAAGTTGTGGTGGTTAGTTGGCTATAAAGGCATGGGCAATTTTAGGGCATGTAACTCATGTAAATAATGTTCAAGATTGGAAAACATGTGTTTGGGTCGGAGGAGTAGTCCTTGATTTACATTAGAATACAACTGTGAATTTGACTGTGAATTGACGAAGTTGGGAGAATTTCAGTGGTGTAAAGACCTGTGATGTGAGACCCTGACCCTTGTAATTTTGAGTTGTTTATATACATGACGCTTTTATTCTAGTATATGATAGCATCGATGCATGATTAATGCTTTAAAGTTGTAGAAAAGCATGTGTAAATGTGTTTTACGCTTTCCCAGACCTTGTTTAGGTTGGTTGGGTTGGTTTTTGAGCCTTAAAATAGTAGCAAATTCCAGTACGCCTCTGTTGTGGAGTTCGGTCGACTGGGGGGTCCAGTTCGGCCTACTGAACTGTAGATCTGGAGTTCGGTCTACTGAACTCACTAGTTCGGTCGACTGAATAGTGCTATTTTTTTGTTTTCTATAAAAGCTCCAGTGGCGGTATTTTTTATACAAAACCTTTCTTCAATCCTAAGAAACTCTTTTTCTCCTCCTTCTCTCTAGCTTTGAGGGCCCGGGGTTTAGTTTTGAGTTGATTCCTTCGTGGATCCTTACTATCGGGGTCGTGGGCTTCGCATCCATCCGATTGGATTCTTGTTTTGACGCTGTTCAGTTTTGAGACGTCGAGTTCTTGATTCTCAGAGGTAGGATTCTTGACCTACTACTGTTATGAGGTTGTTGTATGCAGTTATACTTGCTTTCACCAGGTAGAAAAGCATGAAATGTTGTTTACATATTTCAAACCGTGATCTTTGCGTAAAAGTGGATTTTTATGCCTTTTCTCGGTTGTATGCATGTTTCGGGTACGTGGTATCCGTAGTTTTCAAAAGGAGGTTTTAAAACGAAGTATTTTGTAAAATCGGGTGAAAAACGTCTTTTGGAGGTTTGGAGCTAACCCGCGAGGTTGAGTCTCATCTTTTAAACGTTTTGTAGGAAATGGTTTTAGATCTTCATTTTTGATGGATTGAATCTCATTTTATACATGTGTGGTATAAATTATTTTACGAGTTTTCGTAGTTGAGTTACGGTGGGTTTTAAAATGTTCTCCATAGATATACCGTGACAGTGTGTGGGTGTGTTGAGTTTTGGGTGTGTTGAGTTAGGCTTTCATTGCTCTTCGGTGTAAGTCAAAAAACGTGCGCATAGTAGGTCTCTACGTGCCTTCGGGTTAATCCCCATAAACGAGGTTGATGGGTGCTTAGTGCCCTCGGGTTGTGATCCCGTAAAACTAAGTGGTTGTGTGGGTGCTTAGTGCCCTCGGGTGTGACCCCGTAAACTAAGTCGGTTGCCTCCGTTAATGGCGTTATTGTTGTAACTCCATATAAAACTTATCATTACTAAACCTACGGGTCGAGGGTAATGGACGAGAGTCTATAGTTGTTACCTTTGTCGATGTGACAGAGTCGGTACATAGGACTACATTATATCTTTCTCCTCGACTGAGTGGCCTGAGTGGAGCTTATTGTTTTATTTACAGCTTTCCCTTAATTGTGGCATGATATCTGTTAGGATGATATGCATAGTTTGAAGGATGAAAAATGTGGGGTTTTATGAGATAAAATCTTTTTGAGACTCGTGATAGTCTGACGAAAAACTTGTGATTTTGAAAGAAAAACCTTTTTGGCTCCTGTGGTTGAGTCTGTGTGTGTGTAATTGCATAGCTTACTTTACAGCTTTATTGTCTATGTGCTATTGGGCTTTGGTTCACGGTGTGAAATTTTGCTGTAAAACCTTTTCAGGTGAGCATGATGAGTTGACCTAGTTGCAGAGATGATGGAAGACTTGCTATAGTTTTTCCTTTTTGAGACATGCACTTACACATGTGACGCCTGTTGAGGCTAGTTTTGTACGCCATTTGGCGATATGTTTATTCATGTATCAGATGCATGTTTTTAGTTTTTGAGAGTTGAACTCTGGGGATCTTTTATCCAAATGATGCACATTTTAATTATCAACTGTAGTCTTGCTTTCGGGCATTTGGATACACATACTTGGGAGCCATGTTAGTGATGCGTTTTGCGGACGTGATTTCTAGCAAGGAATCTGAGTAGGTTGTGCAGAGTGACAAGTCTTTATTGTGGTTCTCCTCGGTATGTGAGATGTGATGGCATGATATTACGTGGCTATGTGTTAGCATGCTTATCTGTCTTTTACGTTAGCAATAACATATTGCTTGGATTCTTATCATGTTATGTTGCTTTCGTATAGAGTTACGTCCACGCGGGGAGGACGAGACCGTGGTCGAGGTCGTGGTGGTGGTTCTGGCCGAAGGGACGTTCTAGTCCCAGATGTTGGGGATGCTAATACACCCCAAGGACCTGTTGCTGAGGGAGATCTGTTGCGTGAGATGGTCGGCTCCATTCGGCAGGTGGCTGAGGCCTCTAGGGAGAGAGACCAGACCTGAGCCAAGGGCGACGGTTGCGATGCACGAGTTTTGCCGTCTGGACCCTCCTACCTTTTCTAGGGATCCCAATCCCACGGTTGCCACTGAGTGGCTGGAGCTGGTTACAAGGATCCTTGATTCGCTTCAGATTGAGGAAGATGATCTGAGGGTTATATGTGCCGCCTTCCAACTGAGAGGGAGTGCTCACATGAGGTGGAAGTTCGCCAAGACCACAGTGATAGGCACCTGGGATGCATTCACGAAGGTATTTCTGGAGAAATACTTTTCAGCGACTCTGAGGGATCGCTACAGAGATGAGTTCCTGTTTCTGACACAGGGGACGATGACAGTGCTTGAGTACGAGGTTGGGTTTCCTCGCCTATCTCGGTTTGCACAAGAGATCGTACCTACTGACGAGTTTCATGCGAAATGATTTGATATGGGTTTGAGGCCCGCTATTCGTGATAGAGTGGCGGCATTCTGGATGCAAGTCTTTAGAGAGCTGGTGGAGACTACCATGAAAGTGGAGGACACTCTGAACGTGACGTGCAGAAACAGGGACAACATGGGTCACTCATATGGGGGGCACACACAGTTCCAGGGACACAGGGACAAGCGTCGATGGACATCTGGTCTGAGTTCTCATCCAGTGGGGTCGTATCCGCCACAGTCTTCTACATCCGTGCCAGCCGTAGCTTTAACGAGAAGGTCCGACCAGAGAGCACTTGTTTGTCATAGATGCCAGTGGCCAGGACATTGTGCGACTGAGTGCAGGAGTTCAGCGCCTGTTCAGGGATAGTCGCAGTCACAGGCTCAGGGGAGAGGGCTAGTGGTATGTTTTGAGTGCGGCCTGTCTTGGCACATTCGTAGGGACTACCCCGGAGGAGGAAGTGTGCGCAGTACAGCAGGTGCACCAGCTGTTCCATCATGCCATGGGAGACAGATCTGTACATAGCCTAGAGCTCAGACGTCCTGTTTTGTAGAGGGAGGAGCTTTAGTGTAGTTGGGCAGGCAGTCGACAGTGCAGGGCCGCAGTAGGCCAGCTAGAGCTTATGTTCTTGCAGATCCTAGTTCTTCTAGAGCGCCGATCGTACCCAATGCTGCTGCTACCACCTTCATGATAAGAGGTACCACTTTAGTCTACAGATCATGGGCCAGTGTTCTTATTGACACCGGAGTATCACATTCATTTATATCATCTGCTTTTGCATATGCTTTGGGGTTGGAAATGGACTGGTTGGGTAGTACTAAGTGCGTGGAGACCCCAGTGAGTGGGAGTGTGAAGTTGAGTCTTGTTTGTAGATCCTGCGTGTTGGAGGTCGCCGGTCGTTGTATAGAGTTCGACCTTGTTATCCTAAAAATGACCGCGTTTGATGTCATCCTAGGGATGGACTGGCTGACCACCTATCGTGCCTTCATCGATTGCGATCGACGGAGGGTGACGATTTGTACCCCAGCGGGAGATTGCTTTTGTTTTGTGGGAGATCAGGATGAGGGTTTGAGATCTATGCCAGATGTTGTGCGGAACCAGGGTAACCTGGGTTCCCTTTTTGCAGCCCTTATGTTGGATGAGGTAGTTGGGGTTCGAGGGGAGTTACCTCCAGTGGTGTGCGACTATCCTGATGTCTTTCCTGTTGATCTATTTGAGTTGCCACCGAGCTTGGAGGTACGATTCTCTATTGATCTAGTTCCCAAGGCTACTCCCATATCTATACCGTCCTATCGCTTTGCACCCGCTGAGTTGTGTGGACTCAAGGTGCAGCTGTAGGAGTTGCTAGACAGAGGGTTTATACGTTTGAGTACTTCATCGTGGAGAGCTCCTGCTTTTTTTGCAACGAAGAAGGATGGGCCTTTGGGTTTGTGTATCGATTACAAGAAGCTGAACCAGGTGAGAGTGAAGAGCAAGTATCCAATGCCGAGGATAGATGACTTATTTGACCAACTGAGGGGTTCGAGCTGCTTTTCAAAGATAGACTTGAGATCAGGATATCACCTGTTGAGGATTAGGGATGAGGACATAGCGAAGACCACTTTCAGGACTCGCTATGGTCACTATGAGTTTCTGGTTATTCCGTTTGGTCTGACGAACGCACCTGCTACATTCATGAGTTTGATGAACCAGATTTTCCATAATTTCTTAGACAATTTTGTGGTAGTGTTTGTGGATGATATTCTCGTATACTCACCTACTAGGGAGGCACACGAGGATCACTTGTGGATCGTGCTATAGACTTTGAGAGAGCATCGCCTATATGCGTAGTTCGAGAAGTACGAGTTCTGGATGACTAAGGTGAGATTTCTGGGACACGTAGTATCGACAGACGGGGTGTCTGTGGATTCATCAAAGACAGATGCTGTGATCGGTTGGGAGCGACCGAAGAGTGTCTTTGAGATACGTAGTTTTCTGGGTCTAGTCGGCTACTACCGACGGTTCGTGAAGGACTTTGCGTGACTTGCTGCATCGATGATGCGTTTGACGCGAAAGGGAGTTGTGTTTGCTTAGAGTGAGTCTTGTGAGTTAGCATTTCAGGAGCTGAAGACGAGGTTGACTAGTTCGCCAGTGTTGATCATTCTAGAGCGAGGCTTGGGGTATACGGTGTACAGTGATGCATCACATGACGGTCTCGGATGTGTTCTGATGCAAGAGGGTAAGGTTATAGCCTCCGATTCTGGGCAGTTGAAGACGCACGAGCGAAACTACCCGACGCACGATTTGGAGTTGGCAGCTGTGGTTTTTGCCTTGAAGACATGGCGTCACTACCTGTGTGGCAAACATTTCGAGATTTTCTCCAATCACAAGAGCTTAAAATACTTTTTTTTGCAGAAGGACCTAAACTTGCGCCAACAGCGGTGGATGGAGTTGTTGGAGGATTATAATTTTGATTTGTAGTATCACCCAGGGAAGGCCAATGTCGTGGTTGACGCGCTTAGTAGGAGATCTCACAGGTCGTTAGCTTCTGTGGCTATACGTGAGTGGGACATGCTTGTAGATGTTAGAGAGTTTGATTTGTGCCTCAGGTAGATTGAGATGGGTTCCACCTTGTTTTCTGTAGTTACTCGACCAACGTTGATAGCACGTGTGCTAGAGGCCCAGCAGACGGATCAGGAGGCTCAGATGATACGAGGCCACGTTGCTAGTGGCGAGGATACAGCTGGATGGATTGTCAGTTCTGATCAGAGTCTGAGGTTGACTGGCAGGTTATTTGTGCCAGAGTCATGCCGAACTGATCTATTACGTGAGTGTCATCATTCTCGTCTTGCCGTGCATCCTGGAGGCACGAAGATGTACCATGACTTACGTCGTCAGTTTTATTGGACAGGGATGAAATGAGATGTGATCCAGTTTGTTTCCCGATGCCTCACCTGTCAGCAGGTAAAGGCGGAACATCAGAGACCGGCAGGGTTGCTACAGTCGTTGCCTATATTAGAGTGGAAGTGGAAGCATGTCACGATGGACTTTGTGTCAGGACTTCCTCGGTCACCTAGAGGGCACGACGCCGTATGGGTTGTGTTTGATAGGTTGACGAAATCTGCACACTTTCTCCTCATCCGAGTGAGGGATTCGGTGGAATGACTGAGTAGCTTGTACGTTAGGGAGGTAGTTAGATTGAACGGAGTGCCAGTATCTATTGTTTTTTATCGAGACCCGCGCTTCACATCGCGCTTTTAGCAAAGTCTACAAGAGGCCTTGGGGACGAACTTGATGTTTAGTATTGCTTTTCACTCCCAAACGGATGGCCAGTCAGAGAGGACTATACAGATTCTGGAGGATATGCTGAGGTCTTGTGTCCTTGCTTTTAAAGGTTCGTGGGAGGATAATCTACCGTTGGCAGAGTTTGCATACAATAATAGCTATCAGTCCAGTATTGGGATGGCACCGTATGAGGCTTTGTATGGTAGACCATGTAGATCGCACGTGTGTTGGACAGATGTGGGAGAGACCACAGTCTTGGGACCTGACATGGTGCGGGAGACGACGGAGAAGGTTACAGTGATTCGCCAGCACCTCGCGACAGCGCAGAGCTGCCATAAGAGTTATGTAGATTAGAGGAGGCGACCTTTGGAGTTTGCAGTGGGGGATCATGTGTTTCTGAAGGTCTCACCACGTAGAGGTTTGATGTGGTTTGGTCATAGTGGGAAGCTATCACCGCGTTTGATTGGACCTTTTGAGATTCTTGATAAGATTGGAGAGGTTGCTTACGGTTTGGCATTAGTGCCACAGTTAGCATCTGTGCATAACGTGTTCCATGTTTCTATGCTTTGGAGGTACGAGCTTGATCCTTCACACGTGCTAGATTGGGCTGACTTGTGGATTGATGAGGATGCTACTTATGAGGAGCGTTTTGTGAGGATTCTTGATACAAAGGAGTACGTGTTGCGTGGCCGAACAATTGCTTATGTCAAGGTCCTGTGGCGTCGTCACAAGGTTGAGGAATCAACATTGGAGCTTGAGTCTAGGATGCGTGTTAGATATCCAGGCCTATTCACCTCGTGACCTTGTTGCGAATTTTGGGGGAAAAATTCCTTAAGGGGGAGAGTTGTGAGACCCTGACCCTTGTAATTTTGAGTTGTTTGTATACATGACGCTTTTATTTCTGTATATGATAGTATCGATGCATGATTTATGCTTTCAAGTTGTAGAAAAGTATATGTAAATGTGTTTTACGCTTTCCCGGACCTTGTTTAGGTTGGTTGGATTGGTTTTTGAGCCTTAAAACAGTAGAAAATTCCAATACGCCTCTGCTGTGGAGTTCGGTCGACTGGGGGGTCCAGTTCGGTTGACTGAACAGCGCAATTTTTGGTTTTCTATAAAAGCTCTAGTGGTGGTATTTTTGATATAAAACCTTTTTTCAGGCCTAAAAAACTCCTTTTTCTCCTCCTTCTCTCTAGATTTGAGGGTCCGGGGCTTAGTTTTGAGTTGATTCCTTCGTGGATCCTTGCTATCGGGGCCGAGGGCTTTGCATCCATCTGATCGGATTCTCGTTCTGATGCCGTTCAGTTTTGTGACATCGAGTTCTTGACTCTCCAAGGTAGGATTCTAAACCTACTATTGTTATGAAGGTGTTGTATGCAATTATACTTGCTTTCACCGGGTAAAAATGCATGAAATGTTGTTTACATGTTTTAAATCGGGGTTTTTGGGTAAAAGTGGATTTTTACACCTTTTCTCGGTTGAATGCATGTTTTGGGTACGCGGTATCCGTAGTTTTCAAAATGAGGTTTGAAAACGAAGTGTTTTGTGAAATCGAGTAAAAAACGTCTTTTTGGAGGTTTAGAGATAACTCGCGGGGTTGAGTCTCACCTTTTAAACGTTTTATAAAAAATAATTTTAGATCTCTATTTCGATGGATAGGATCTCATTTTATACATGTGTTGTATAAATTATTTTATGAGTTTTCGTAGTTGAGCTACGGTGGGTTTTAAAATGTTCTCCATAGATGTACCGTGACAGTGTGTGGGTGTGTTGAATTCGGCTTCCATTGCTCCTCGGTATAAGTCAAAAAATGTGCGCAGAGTAGGTCTCTACGTGCCTTCGGGTTAATCCCCGTAAACGAGGTTGATGGGTGCTTAGTGCCCTCGGGTTGTGATCCCGTAAACTAAGTGGTTGTGTGGATGCTTAGTGCCCTCGGGTGTGACCCCGTAAACTAAGTCGGTTGTCTCCTTTAATGGCGTTATTGTTGTAACTCCGTATAGAACTTGTCATTACTAATCCTACGGGTTGTGGGTAATGGACGAGAGTTTATAGTTGTTACCTTTGTCGATGTGGCAGAGTCGGTACATAGGACTACATGATATCATTCTCCTCGGCTGAGTGGCCTGAGTGGAGCTTACTATTTTATTTACAGCTTTCCCTTAACTGTGGCATGATATCTGTTAGGATGATATGCATAGTTTGAAGGATGGAAAATGTGAGATTTTATGAGCTAAACCTTTTTGAGACTCGTGATAGTCTGACGAAAAACTTGTGATTTTGGAAGAAAAACCTTTTTTTCTCTTGTGGTTGAGCCTGTGTGTGTGTAATTACATAGCTTGCTTTACAGTGTTATTGTCTATGTTCTACTGGGGTTTGGCTCATGGTGTGGAATTTAACTGTAAAACCTTTTCAGGTGAGCATGATGAGTTGACCTAGTTGCAGAGGTGATGGAAGACTTGCTATAGTTTTCCCTTTTTGAGATATGCACTTACACATGTGACGCCTGTTGAAGCTAGTTTTGTACGCTTTTTGGCGATATGTTTATTCATGTATCAAATGCATGTTTTTAGTTTATGAGAGTTGAACTATGGGGTTCTTTTATCCAAATGATGTACATTTTAATTATCAACTGTGAAACGTATTTTCTTAAATGGGTGTTTTAGTGGGCTTTCGCGTGACCCAAATGTTTGGAGCGTGACATGTGACACATAGTGCTATGGTTAAGGATGCTTATTTTTTGGGAATGTGTATACGATGTGAGATGGCGGTCGTGCATGGATAGTCGGTGACCAATGAAGGAGTGGTTGACTCCAGCTCCGATGTTAATTAGTACAGCTTTGCGATTAGTTCAATTGTATATGGCATATTTGTGAAATGCTGGTGTTCGAAATTTAAACCTAATGATAGTATGACACTTTGGGGATAGAGGCGTATTAACACCCTTGAGTCATGTCATCTTGAAAGAGTGATCTGAATGGCGGACTAAGGAAGATGCTATGTAGACCGAACGACTAGCGAAATGTGAGAACTGATATTAAGATTATAGGACAGTTTAGTGTGGCTTGAGAGGAATTTTAGGGATGAAATTCCTAAAGGGGGGAAAGTTGTAAGGACCTGATACCTATTTTTTTTGTGATTCCATATTTTTGGTAAGAGAAGAGATCGAACTAAATTTGGACGTGGGTGTTATAAAATTTTGTTTCTAAACGGTTAAAATGAACAATATGTGAAAGTAAAATTGAAAAATTCGATGATAAATGATATTGATATGGGTGTATTAATGAAAAGATTCAAATATTAAAATGTGAGCAAAGTTAGAAGTTTGGGATGAATTTTGGGGATAATTTGCGAAATTCAGCTTCAGCGGTCACCGCTCGAGTGGAGGGGGTCTACTCGAGCAGATCATCGGGAAATGCGCGGAGAATTCTAGAACATTGGAGGAAAGTTGTGAATATATATAGAGAGAGATCTCTCCAGCCCACGTGAGAGAGAAACCCATTTCCCCTTTTTCCTCTTCTCTTCTTCTATTCATCTTCCTCTCCCTAGAGAGAGAGAGACTACCACACTCATGAAACCCTAACTCTTTCCCATGAAATTTGAAGCGAGATTGGGAATAAACAAGGATGGAAATCAAGTTTTGGAGCAAGGAGTTGGGAGATGGAGCATCAAGAGAGCAAGATCAATCAACAACCAAACCCTAAGAGGGAGAAGTTGGAGTAATATAAACCTTTTGAACGAATCCGAGGTAGGATCGATCTAGATTTTTCTCATATATGTGTTAAGATTTGGGTTGCTATTTTGTTTATATGCATAAAAATAGAGTTGATTTCATGTTTGATGGATAGATTGATAGATTTGTGGGTGTATTTCATTGGGTTTGATGGAAATAAGGGGTTTTAAAGAAAGGTTTAACCATAATTTTTGAGAAATCATTGCATAAAAAGGGATTATGAAGTTTGAATCCAATGTTTTTATGGTATAAATTGAGATTTGAGACTTGATTAATGAAGGGTTAAGGGTTTTGAAGTTAGAAACTCAAAACATGGGCAAATTTGAGAATTTCTCAGGCGACAGTGCGCTCGAGTAGAGCCCTGTCCGCTCGAGCGCTCAACTGGAAGAGAGTTGGGCGCTCGAGCGCCCGATGTCTGCTTAAGTGGACTGACTGCACAGGGCCAACTTCTTTTTATCATATCTCCCTCATTCGGACTCCGAATAAGGTTATTTTTATAGTCAAATTGAAACCCTACAAGTCCTCTTTTCAACTAGACTACTCTCACAAGAATATTCTTTTTGTAAAAAAAGTTAAAATTAAAATAGTAAGGTTATGCCAAATTTTCTTAACCATTTTTCACTGGATTTTGGCCAAATGCTTTGAAAAAGTATATTTTCATCAACGCTAAGCCTTTTCATCGAATTTCCTATCCCTTGGACTATGAATATATCTACTCTACTACACTTGGGTTGGGATATAAGTATCGTACCGTTTGGTTATGTTTGCGATAAAGATGGGTTTTCAACATATTACTAAGGTTTTAAGAACGCGTATGATTATAGATAATTATGGGTTATGTCGTGATATGGTTATCATTAAAATTTTGAAGCTTTAGAAAGAAAACATAGATTTTAATTTGTATATACATGTATATGCATATGGTTGGTGCCTTCTGTTTGTTTCGAATGACGTGGTCATCTGTAAGTTAATTATGCGTTGGCATTTCATGAAGTTGATAAATGGAATATAATTTATGAGAAATAATGTGTTGAAATTTATGGTAGCATTTGAATTGAAAGAAAGGATTGAATACTAAAATAAGACTTGAATGGAAATAAACTGAGAAGCTAAAATGTAAAAATTGAAAATAGGTACTATGAGAAAATATTTGGGTAGAGGAACTAGTGGTGGGTTGAATTTTTGAATTTTTGAAAAATGATGGTATTGGGAATAATGAACCGTATGGATTGATGTGAATTAAGTTGACCTGGCAAGTCTATAGTAAAAGACCAAAAACTTGCGCAAGATGGGGACCACATGCCCACAAGTTAGCCCTCGAAATGTGGTGTTATATCGTGGTGAGTTATAGAGCTATCTATTACCAAATAATTTTGCGTAGCCTATTAGTTAATAGGGAAAAATTTCTATAAGCTGCACCCGATACCGGTTCATTAATTGTGATACGGTTTTATGATAAATCAGGTAACTAAAATGTGAAACAATTTTTGCGAAAAATGAAATAATAGATTGATGATATGGATGATATAAAAGAATAAATAGGAACAAATGGGCGTGCGTGGGTGTGTGTGTGTGTGAAAAAATAATAAATTGGTAAAAATTTGTATCTTACTTCGGTTGCACCCATCACACCTCACAAATCATGCATTACATCTGAGTTAATATATATATCCTACGAGTTTCGGCTCACGTATGTTTACCAAACCATTTTAGGTGTTGAGGACCAGGGGCAAAGCCAGTGCAAGGAATACACTTTGAGAAAGGGCTTAAAGAATGATTTTGTGTTCTATATCATGTTTGTATATAAGCAGAGATGGATTACTGTAACGATATTGTTATTGTAATAGACAGTTGGAAACCCAAACCGTTTGATTGTAATTTGATATGCATGAGGATATGGTTACTTGTCGAAAATCTTTATTATCTTTCAAAAAAAATTTTGAGTTCAAATCGTTAATGAAACAAATGTTGCAATGGGCAATTTCTTATACGAGTCAGCTTGGAATTAATTCACGGGTCCCCAGGGGTTCGGGGCGTGACATTTTTAAAATATGATAGATAAATTTATCTGTGTTTTATACGTATTTTTAAATGTACATATATATGGTTTTTGTTTAGTAGTTATAAATTTATTTGTGTTTGATGCTGAGAATGAAGACAGTTGGATTTGATTTTTAAGTGAGGGTTGACGTATCTTTGCTACTTCCTAGTGGAAGCCGTCCCCTAGGGTATGAGGGGAGAAAGCTCTCATGGCTTCATGATTAGTAGGGGAAATGGTACTCTCGATCATCTTTAAAGCAAACTCTCCTTTCACAAAAATTGATTCGGGCTTTTCAAAGGATGCCTTACCCTCCCTCTTGTGCTGATTTGATACCCTTAAGGCATT
>JAOTRH010451444.1:0-30431 GCA_034768845.1 Heliamphora exappendiculata | reverse complement strand
TGGTGTCTAGTTCTATTTCTCTATCCCTCATCTTTTAATATTTGTTTTGATTATATAATTGCATATCTTGCTTTATAGCATTATGAAAAGATTTTTGAAAATGTGTTTTAAACTATTTATCTCTTTAAAAGACCCAATTCTCCCCCCCTCTTGGGTTGCCTGGATCTAACAATACTGTATCTCAAGTGTAACTAATCAACATGTATATTAAAGCATGAGTTAAATTAAATACCGACAGAATTAATTCCAGAAGTAAAGAATAATAAATATCTATCTTAAGTTGTTAGTTTTTGATTTTCTGAAAAATACTAAAATTTGTCAGTTTTAATCAAAATCAGAATGGCATGAAAGGTAGTAATAAAAAATTCAGCGATATGAAACAAAAATTAAAATATTCTGTTTTATTAAAACTGAATAATAAAGCAGATATAAAATTCTAATAATATCTTAAACAGATAAATTAAAACAGTGAACAGAAGATTGGCTTTTAACTTGAAAACAGAAACAGACAAAAACAATATGTAAAACGTTGTTTTATATTTTAAAACATAACATAAATAAATCCTGTTTTGTTCATGCAATAGATTAAACAAAATAAAACAAAGATGACGACTAATCTATAGAAACAGTATCGAACAGATCACAAATGCATAAGCAGAATAGAACTGAAAAGAAAACCAAATATGTAAAACTTACAAACAAAAGCAGTGCAATCAGGTCCAACATTTGACGTTGTCCCCTTAAGACAGATAACGCCCACGCCTCGGTGCTTGCGGTGGAATGGGCGTCTGCCTCCAGGATAAAGCGATTGCCGTGTGCAGGAGAAGCACGGTAGCCTGCACACACAGCGAACTCGACTGTGCTGAACTTTCTTGGAAATTGAAGATGAAGACTGATGTGAGACAGAGCACAGAGCAGCAGAATTTCGAAAAGATGGAGAAAATCAGATTCTCTAATGGGATGATTAGCAGCCTTTATATATGCGTTAATGACGTCTGTTTGCCTTAATCCGAACAGGTGCCACACCGGTTCGGCCTGGCAGTTGGACCGCCCAACTGGCGCGAACCAGTTCGGTATTCTCTAACGGTCGTGAACCAATAACCGACCCAACGGTCCCGAACCACCAACGGTTTGGTAATAACGGTAACGAACAAAAATTTAAAATTTAAATAATTTAAATTCAAAATTTTAATTAAATAAATTTTCTGCAAACGATAAGGGACATCCACGACCCACGAACCACGGACACGAGCCCCGGAGCCCAGCCCGACGGGCGGCGGCATGCGCGTGTGGGGTTTGGGTCGAACCCACCATTTGGTAGATCTTCTCCCAGTCCACAAAACTGAGTACACCCAAGAGACACACCCCTTAGGCTCAACTTGGCTTATATAAGCCACTCACCTAAGTCTTTCCCAACCAATGTGGGATGGAAAAATATATTTATACTCACTTGGACCCTCATCATTTTCTTTCCCAAGCAATGTGAGATAGTTTTAAGTTATCATTATTTTGCCAACTTCAATGGCACACTTTTGGAATCAATTTTTCATTCACCAATTAATGGTTTGAATGATACAAAATTCATGATTACTCTACTCATAGAGATAAACAAATTAGAACTTATAATCATTAAAAAAGATTAATCTAACACAAAGATAATTAACTTCAAAATTAGCTAAAAATCATATTCTAATTTTATTCAAAACCAAAATTTTTCAACATTTGTTTGATAGATCTCGATAAGAGGATTCTAAACATGTTAATTTTATGTAAAAATAAATTTGTAAAATAAATATTATGATATTTTAAATTTGTATTTGTAGATATGAATTAAATAGTTGGGACAATTTTGGTAATGTGTGGTTGACAACGCGCTTAAAAACTTACTAAGGAAAAAGATCAAGTTTTGTTCTAATGGTATTAAAAACTTACTAAGGAAAAAGATCAAGTTTTGTTCTAATGGTATTAAAATCTTATTACGAGAGATTTATGGTCAAATAATCATTATTTTTTGAATGATAGATGCGATTTTATTTATTTAATATTTTTTTACAAATAATAGAGATAGTCCATTGGGGACAAGAATCAAACCACATTATATTTTTGTCCAGGAGAAGCCTGTGTTTTGCAATAGCGTGACCACAAACATTTCCTACGCTTTTGATAAAAAAACACATTTTCAATAGGTGCTTACATTTCATGACAATATTGCCCAAATGAAACAAGATATCGAAGGATTTTTGTAGAGACATCTACACTGTTAATGGAGTTGCCTTCTATTAATAGAGTTTAGGCCAAATTCATGAGCAAGTTTTAGTCCACAGTGTACAGCATTCTAAAAATTAATTTTTTATTTTAAAACTTATTTTTAATTTACAAATAAAAATTACAGCATATGACAAACAAATATATGCAGATTTTGAAAAGAAAACAAAATTAAAAGCTAAAACACAAATCATCATATAAAAATGGGTAATTTTGACTACAGTCTTAATTTATATAGTTATAAGAGAATTAATCTCTTCTAATAAATTTAATTTTAATTAAATATATTTTTTTCAAAATACTCGTAACATTGTCCGCACACTGTTATTTTCAGCCTGGCACTGTACGTTTCTCTTCCAGCACCAGCCACACTGGCCACTTTTTTTTTTCTGGCAAAATTTATCACTTTAACAAAAATTTATACTTTAACTTCTAATAAATTTATCATTTTAACAAAATTTCTCAGTTTAAGTAAGAAATTTATTATTTTAACAAAATTTATCATTTTAACAGAAATTTTAGTTTAACTTCTAATAAATTTATTACTTTAACAGATCGTTGAATAATACAACAAACCAGATATGGTGGTCGACGGTGGCAATGAGAAAGAGGAGCAACGATGGAGGTGACGAGGAGAAGAAAGATGAAGCGCGATGGTGGTGTGGTGAGATCTGGAACAGATTTGATAAGTGGAGGAACGATTGAGGATGAGGAGGAGCAGCTAGATGGAGGAGAAGAGAGTGGCGACAGTTAGGAGGAGGAGGAGGATCAATGCTGGAGGAGCAACGAAAAAGTAGCGACTGCAGAGATTGAGGAGAAGCGACAACAGCGGATCCATTGAAGTAGATCGAATGAGGAGCACCAATGTCGTCGGTGGTTCAAATCTAGATGGAGGAGGAGGGGGTGTCGTCAGTGGGAAGGAGGTGGAGGATTGGCGAAGGGGTGGCGGTTCGAATTTGGATGGAGGAAAAGGGCGTGATGGCAGACAAATCTACCAGTGGTGGCGTCGGCGGTGGTGGTCGGTGGCATCGACGGTGTTGGTCGGTGGCATTGACGACAAGGAAGAAGAAGTGGAGAATGAATGCTGGTGAGGCAATGCGTAGGAACGGCAGCTAGGGTTTGCAAATAATAGATGAAAAAAGGTTCTTTTTGAGGAGACATGCAAAGAGGAACATATTTGTTCTATTGTAAATAAAATTTTAAAAAATTAAATTAAAACTTCAAAAAAAATAGTAGTAGAACTAATTCTTTTACCACTTTTAAAAATATGACTAATTACTAATTAATTCTATATAAAAATAGTATTAATTGGTAGTATAAGTTGAAGGCATCCACATAAAGTAATAAAGAACACACTTGTTTATCAACTTCTATCTTTTTTTCCCGCAAGTGGCCACTTGGATACGAGTTTTTAACATCAAAAAACTGGGTGATGAGTTTGATTTCAGACATTAATTTGAAGTAGTTTTTAAACAATATTTATTATCCTATTATAGAAATTAATTAAAAGTTTATTTTTTAAATAATAGTATGTTTCAAAATAAATTTGCAATCACAATAAAATGATTACTAGACACCGGTATAGTATCCATTGATTAACCTTCGACGATCAAGTTAGTACACTTAATCAAAGTAAAAAAAATAAAGATATCAAAACGATTAAGAATTTGATACCCGCCTTTCTCGAGGTTTCACGATATTTCATATAACGTAGAAATGTACTCATTATCAATAATTAGTGTATTGCTTTGCCAAAGGACACTCTGGATTCGTATTTTAGCCTTCGATATTTATTTATTTATTATTTTTAATAATTTTTTTGTTATTTAATTAAATTATTATATTTTTTATCTTCTCTCATTAACATCTGCCCAAAAAGTGAAAAATTTCAATTAAAATATAAAAAAATCAAAAATTAAAAAATAAATCATAATAAGATAATTAGTCAAAAGAAAGAAGTCAGAAAAACAATAATAGCTAAATTTCCAAAATTTGGCCCAAACAGGGGAATCAAACGTTCTCCAAGAACTCTGTCTGGCTCGGAGCCAATGGGTGCGGAAATTCTCTCCGTAAACCCAAATTGCACTAAAGTATACCCACTTAGAAACCTTAATCTTTCTTTTTGCTGCCCCAAACTTATTTTTTTTCCTTCTTTTCTCAGTCCAAATATCTCGGTGCCTGATCATTGGGTGCGAAGGTTGAATATAGAATTGGGTTTTGTTTTCTAGCTGTAAATCTTCAGCGATTTGCTAGAAACGAAAGAGAAAGGTAGTTCTTTGATTCATTCTTGAGGAACCCAATTCCTATTTAGTGTTTTAGGATGGTGAGATGTGTAGAGTTCACATTTTGTAACGTACTTTTTTGATTTGTAGTGGATGGTAGAAGCTTGCTTATGTTGATACAGGTACTATTTGGAAAGGGTTTTGTGGTTCTAGCTAACTGCGGTTTAGAATTCATTAAAAGATGTTCCAGAGTTTTCAAAGCCCCTGATTTCATTGAGCTTTGAATATCTCTGTTGATCTCAATGAAGTTCTCATACTTACAGAAATCAGAGTAATTGGTGCTTGTTTAATTTGGGTATGGGGTTTCTGTGGGAAAATATTTTTAGATGGGCAAGCCACTTTTTTATGAGAATTGGGAAAAACCTACTACAAAGTTATGTTATAGGAATATGTGCTGCTGCTGCAGTTTGGTTTAATATACAGAAGAACAACACTAGGTAATTTACATGTGGGTTTGAGTTACGAAACTGCCATTGGAGGGCATTATTGGAGGATACTAATGTCAGGATTTTCCCAAATAGGCATCCTTAATCTTGTTTTCAATATGAGTGCCCTTTGGGGTTGTTGAGCAGCTAGGGTATATTAGGGGTGGACTTTTTTCTCCATTACACACTTGTGTTGGTAGTGTTATTACTCAGGAATACGCAACGGTTGTTACTCTCTGGAAGTACTCTAGCTTGAACTTTTGGACTAAACATAGTAAGTTGTTTTTGGATGGATGACGATTCTTTTGGTGAAGCAACCATATTCCAACTTGGATCTTTTCAGGTTTCTTTCTCTTTCAATCAGTTTTTCACCCTTTGAGTCACTTATTTTTCCTTCAATAATTGTTCCACAAGCAAGTTTTCTAGGTCACTTATCTAGAATTATTGTTGGTTATGTATGCTATTGGTTGGGGTTTGATTCATGGGATGAGCAATTACTCAGGCAGTTTCTATGTTGGGATGGATCATTCTTGTGTTTGTGTTGAGTTTCAAGCATTCTGGTGCACTCGATTTCAACTTTGTTGAGTTTGAATCTGTTATAGATCCTTGCTTGCCTTCTGTGTATTTCTCACTTCAGAAAATGGTAGAACATTGCAGATGAGTCGACTGTTGGTGGTGGATGCCAATCTTGTGTTGTTCATGTTTAGACAATGCTATTGCATGGCAAGTAATGCTTGACTGGGGGTCATTCTGTATTTCCCTTGTGTATTTTATTTCTCGAGCTGTTATTTTCTGCTTACCACTGGGGATCTTTATGGATCATTGCAGATTTTCAAACTTGCTGCTATACGTGGTGATACAGCTATACAACCTTTTTAGGTGCAGATTTATCAATCAATTAGATTATTGGATGCATGTCATTCTTAATTACTTACATAATAGTATGTAAAGCTACTGGTAATTATTGTTTCCATGCTTCATTCACTGTGTTAGTGAAGTATTATATTTTGTTACATAGAATTTGTAGTCCTTGCAAATCCAATGGCATTAAATTGATCCAATGAGGTTTCCTAAATGAAATGGTAATTTTGAATTTGTTTATGACATTTATAATGCAATTCTAAATATAGCCTGTTATGGTATTATGAGTGGATGGTTAGATAAATATGATCTCTATTCTAAGCTTTCTCCCCTTTCACCCCTTCCCAAGTTGAATGGCATTTATTTGTTTGCTCTAGCGGTCATGAGTGTTGCAGCGAGCACGTTTTCTTGATGCCTTACTACAATGATGAGCCAAGCTTTTGTATGTCTTGCCCTGAGCCAAATGGTGTTTGCAAAGACGATGTCCTCTATGGGTCCCTTTTCTACACTGCCAAGCTTTCCCATCACCCCTACAACAAAAAATGGTTGTTTTAGTTACTCCATTTTTTCCTCTGTCCTCTTTTTTTTTTCTTATTTTTTTTGTATGTTCTCAATAATATTCAGATCTTATAAAACTTACTTGGTCACTTCATTTTTGACACTCTTCTTTTCCCCATTCATAGTCATCTTTTCTGACACGGCACTGTAAGAGAATAGTTAAGGCAATATAAGTGAATTATAATGCATCGCTAGAGAAAACCTATACCTTTCTATGTTCTTGTTAAAAACAATAAAGCCTTAATGTTTCTTTTTTTAGAAATTTTTTGAAAATCAATCAATAATGGAGACCATAATAATTGTAAAGGAGAAATATAGCAACACATTTTGAAATTGATTCAAAATGGAAAATACATTATGAGTCTACCTCTTGACAAGTCCAAAGGATTCTGTAAGGCACAAATTTCCTAAGAAACTATCATCTTGATCAATCTGCAGAGAGTGTCACCAAAGCTAACATAAAAAAGATAAAGAAATTAAATAGCTAGGTGAACAAAATTGACACAAGATAATGACGAACAACCCTTTAGGAATCCACCCTAAAGGAATCTTAGGAATTCGCACCTAGTTTTGAACTGAAATTCACAATAATTTTAAAAGAAACAATTTTATTTAACCATTCGATGATCTAAAATTTGAAAGCCTATAAATAAATCGTTAAAATAAAGATAAGAATAACAAAAAGATAAACAATTCTATACAACTAATTAAACAAAATCCTAAGATAATGCTAAATAAATCAAGACAATGCCAAATAAATATACTAAAATCAAAGTGATAATCATTATTTATCCGTAGAGACACTGAATGTGCCACTTTCTCGTACCTGCACTGATAAACCCGTGTAATTGGGATGTGGACCTTGGTGTTTGCATAAAGAACAAAGACAACCCGTTAAGGAACAAAGACAACCCGTTAAAGCAATTGAGTATTTGGGGATGGACGCGAGATGAAAATGGTTAGGCTTAGGGCTTTTGCGAACCACGAACAATTCTTAGAAGTTCCCATTTATATAAAAACTATCATTTCAATCAAATTGCAAAGCTTGTCACCGAATGAAATCAAAGATAAAACAGAAACTATAGTTGGTCATATAGGGAAATAGTGATGAATTATGGTTGAATTTAGGGCTTTTTGTGAATACTATTGGTTGGGTTTGCAAGAAACCTATATCAGAAAAAATCCAGGCAATGTGCGCCTTCTGTGAAAGTTCTTTGGGCTTCTATAGATCTGTCAGTGTGGAGAGAGTGTAAAGAACACAAACCAGGTATAAAGTTAAAGCTGAATTGTGAGGAAACGAAATGACGTCCCAAGGAGACTGATTCAGGTGGCAAATATGAGCTTGTATGAGGGCTTGAGGCTTAGAGAGATAAGTGGAGCTTAAGGTGTTGGCTAACTTAAGGCCAGCTTGCTTAGCGTATTTCCTGATTCTCATGATCGTCGCCACAAGCGTAACTACAGGAGATTAGGGATTGCTTTCTCTCTATAGCTCTTTCTATTATGTTCTCTAGTTTGAAATGTGTATATGTATATAGACTTTTCTCGTCATTTTTTTCCCTTAATTGCTAATAGATTGCACAAATGAGGTAATGGGATTCTAATTAACTATTGCTTTCTTGCGTATTTGGGATTATAATCTTTGCTTGGATTTGATTAATATTACAATCCATAATTGTCATGTCATGCAATTATGCCAATGCATATATTTTAAGGAAGTAGGCTTAGGTTTTGGTTCCAAAGTAATTTTTCATGTAATTACCTAACTAGCGTTAGGGCAATTTATGTGGTTTACTTTCAGGAATATTATGAATGACTAACTAAAATAGAAACTAATGTAATTTTGAATGTGAAAAAAAGCTGCAAACAAAAATATTTCTCTCTATGTATATGCATATATACTTCAATACTTATTTACTATTTGTAAATTGTAGAAACAGAATAATAAGGTTTTAATTGTCTATTGCTACATCACTCATTTGGGATTTTGATATTACAAGCGCTGAATTGTCATCTCATATACGTTCTTGTAAACTCTTGGTACACATGTCTATTTAGGCCACGTGCTCATCTAAGTTAAATCTCAAGTTACTCGGACCCTTCGAGTTAAAGTCCAGAGTCACTCGGGTATGGCCCGGTGATGGACAAAGATTGCCATAACAACCTAATATACATCTCCTAAGACTGAAGGTCTTTGCAAAATAGACACCATTCTCGAGCTACAGTTCCATCCCAATGATGGCCATGGGCTCTTTTTTAATCGTAGAACGGAGATACTCAAAGTATCCAGGGAGATAAAAAGAGCATGCCCGAGTGACTCTTAAGGGCATTGAATTCAGGCCATATTTGACGTGCCAGATAAGATTGGATAAAATAAGAAGAATAAGTAATACGTAGGTCCCAAGATCTTTAATTTAATACCATGATATAGTAAATGAAATTATGTATAACATGGTATTATTTATATCATTTTTGGTTAAAGTGAGATAAAGTACAGGGTAAGCGTTTGAAAAATAATTTTTGACCGTTGGATAAGGATGGAGGATAATTCGAAGGGGGGACAAATAATCTTAAGAGGAGGGGTGGGATAAATAATACCATGAATACCGAACTATTAATCCCCTAAATGGGGGATTAATAGTCTAATTCGGTGAATCAAACGTAGGAGTAGCAATTTGAAGAGACAAATTCTAAAAATGTAGGTTCCACATGTTTTTTAGTTCAGTCAAATCCCTCCTATTCCATCAAAACAAATATGACACAAGGTCACAAAAATAAGCCAAATGACATAACACATAGTATGTGACCAAAATGGCATAGCATAGACTATGTAACCAAAATTTCATAGAGTTTAATATGGAACAAAATCAGTAAGACGAGAATTATTTATCCTAAGGACAGAAGGACAAGTAGCTCGTTTACATAGTTAAGATGTCAATTATATTGGTACTTTTAATGGGATGTTGGGAGACATGTGATTAAGGCAAAGGTCGTGTTGACGTATCAAACGAGTTGAAATGATTTACTCAATTCACTCGAGTGACCTGAGCGACTCAGTCAAGTGACTCAGGTTCCTTGAGGAATGATGGTCGACGGTTGACCTTGTTAGTTAGGAGTGCAACATTAATCCGAGATAATCAGTAAAAGAGTTGAAGTGAGTACGATGGCCTAAGGAGTAGAGTTATCATAATCTTAGGGTAGTTTGTTTTAAGTATATTTAGTATTAATATATTAAGTACTAATAATATCTTGTGGGGATACCCACAGTATCTACTGTATGCTCTAATTGTTTAATAAATATGTGTGTACGTCTCACAATGAGAATACACGTTTTTTTGTATTCTTTCTTTTTCTCTCTTATTTTAACATAGTATTAGAGTCATAAAACCCTAGCCACCACAAAACCCTAACTGCGTACAGTAGCAAAATCCTAACCCTATCCGCCAACCACAAGAACCCGACTGTCAGACCACCTCGCCGGCCACCGTCGGCAACCCCGAAGACCTCGCTGACCACTGTCGGCTCTCCAGGAGCCTGCGTTGACCACCGTTGACCCTCGTCGGTGACTCCAAAAGCTGCGCCAACCTTCGTCGGATCTCTAGCAAGCTTTGCTGAACCTTGTCGGTTCTTTCAGAGGCTTCGTCGATCTTCGTTAGCCCCTCTAGGGGTGCCGTCGTCCACGGTCGGCACGACTAGGGAGGTCGCCGACCCTTGTCAGTCCCTCCAGGAGTGACGTCAACCATTCTAGGGGCTTCGGCGACCACGGGCGACCTACTCCAAGCCCTTGCCGACCTCTGTAAGCTCCTTCCGAGCCTTGCCGCTCACTCCTAGCCCTCCGACAGATCTCTAACCAGTGCGGCCAGATTCTCTTTCCCTCACAGTGATGTCTGTTGGTTCCCTGATGCTGTGAGGGTCTGGTGTGGTGCTTTCTCGTACCTCCGTGTGGATTGAGACGTGTAGTTCTTGGTATTTTTGGTTCCCTTGTTGGTGAACAAGGATGTTAGAGGATTCTGTGACCCACGAATCTCAGGTTGAAGCTGGACGACAGTGTACCATAGAGGTGTTCTCCTCATCCACATGGTTGGTTGATCAGAAACTTCATGGTGCCCATGGCTATGCTTTATGGAAGAAAAATGTTATTAAGTCGCTTCAAGGCATAGAGCTCGATTTCCATCTATTTGATGACCCACCAGCACAGACTTCAGCGACCTTCTGGACTTGGACCCGGGATGATGCCCGAATATTCAGTGAGTTGCTCAACTCAATGGATCCACCGTTCAGGCTTTGGTGGCCAATACTGATATTGTGCGAGAGATCTGGTTCTCGTTAGAATCAATCTATTCCTCCACTAATGATCTATCCCGCCTATATGATGTCATGAAAGGTTTCTTTCAGTCCCAACAGTCCGGGAAGCCTCTTCAGGATCACTTTATGCAATTTAAGATTTTGGCTAACGAGTTTTATCGTCTTCTTTCGTTCACGAATCAGCTGTCTCAGTTTCAGCAGCAGAGGAAGCAGCTTTTGGTGGTGTGTTTTTTGGCCAGTTTGGACTCTGAGTTCGACTCAGCGCGTTCTCAAATCCTTGCTGGAGCAGACATTTTCACTCTCTTCAAGACATTTCGACGTGTGAGTCGGGCGTCCCGTCGAGATAAGTCTCGTGGTTCCGGGACATCTCCTGTTGAGATCTTTGATCAATCTGCCTTGGTGGGCGTCTATGGAAGCCGCAACGGTCGAGGCCGAGGCCGCGGTCGTGATAGTGGTAGTAAGTTTGGTCGTGGAGGGAGTCGTGATGGTGGTCGTGAGACTCGTACATGCCACTATTGCGTGATTTGGGGACATATTCGCAGTGAATGTTACAAGCTTCATGGGAAGCCCCCACTGGTGGCTAATGCCACATCTGATTTCAATCAGCAAGACTCTATCTAGCCTAGTCCACAGGGGGCACCCACCTCGACTAGACGTGTTGTTGAGATGACTACTGCAGAATATGATCAGTATATGTATGGTCAGATTGGACAGAGTATGAGCTCTTCTGAGGTACCAGCGGCCACCTTTGCAGGTAATCCTACTGCATGTGTGGCTACCCCTCACACCTGGGTTATTGATTCTGACGCTTCAGCTCACATGGCTGGATTATCAGGTATTCTATCAGATTATAAGTTGATTCCTGATCATGCTGGTGTTTTGGTGGCTAATGGATCCTCCTTAACTACTGAGAGTTGTGGTGTTGCGACACCAACTCCTGTTCTCTCCTTATACAATGTCTTGCATACTCCTGCTAATCCCTTTAATCTATTATTCATTAGTCAGATTACTGCTGATTTGAGCTACTCTGTGACATTATTTCCTGACTCATGTATTTTTCAGGATCTTACGACGAAGAGGATTATCAGTAAAGGACGGGTCTCTGGGGGCTTGTACCTGCGTGATGCTGCTCCTGTTCAGGCATATTCTGCCTTGTCGTCTTCTGCCCTTGATATTCATTGTCGTCTTGGGCATCCTTGTTTGTCGAGTCTTAAAATTCTGTACCCTAGTTTAAAGTTTATGTCTGCCATTGAGTGTGAGTCATGTCGTTTTGCCAAGCACCTGCGTGTGCCTTTTCAGTCTCGAGTTAATAAACGAGCTTCTGCTCCATTTCAATTAGTCCATTCTAATGTCTGGGGACCTAGTCCGGTCACCTCATTATTTGGTTTTCGCTATTTTGTGAGCTTTATAGATGATTATTCTCGTGCCACTTTTCTATATTTAATGAAAAACAAATTTGAGATTTTATTTGTGTTTACACACTTTTTGTATGATCGTGCAAACCCAATTTGGTACCTATGTTAGGGTCTTGCGTAGTGATAATAGGAGGAAGTATCTATCTACTGCCAAGAGGGAGTTTCTTGTGAGTCATGGTATTTCCCATTAGACGTTCTGTCCTGATACTCCCGAACAGAATAGGGTGGCTGAGCGAAAAAATAGACATATTTTGGAAACAGCCCGTGCTCTTCTATGTCATATGCATGTCCCTCATCATTTTTGGAGTGAGACTGTTCTTACGACCTGCTGTCTTATTAATCGCGTGCCATCTACTGTCTTGGATGGTGTTTCTCTAATGTCTGTATTAACTCTTCTGTTGCCTGGGCACGCCCTGTCTTTTAAAATCTTTGGTTGCGTATGCTATGTGTGTGACACCAGGCCACAGGTTACTAAACTTGATGCTCGTGCCCTCAAATGTGTATTTCTTGGCTACCCTCAACACCAGAAGTGGTATCGGTGTTACTGTCCTGCACTTCGTCGGTTTGTTGTGTCTCAGGATGTTACCTTTCTGGAGTCGACCCCTTTCTATTCTCCTTCTCCTCCTGTTCCACCTCTGGATGGTGAGTCACCTTCCTCCCGTTTGTCTGCCGATTTCTTGGTCTCTCGGATTACAACTGATCCTCCTGCCACACCTTCTGAGCCCCTCCCGGCGTCACCTCTTGCAGCTCTGTCCTCCCGTGATCCGCTTTCTGCTGAGCCAGTTCTCTCGTCGGTTGAACCGCCGGTAAGTGAGCCATCTATTGCTGTCTGTTGCCCTTATCGTCTGCCCTGGATTATAATGGCACTTGGGATCTTGTTTCTCTTCCTACCGGTAAGCAGGCGGTTGGCTGCAAATGGGTTTACACTGTGAAGGAGAATCCTAATGGTTCTTTGGCTCGCCTTGTTGCAAAAAGTTATGCCCAGACATATGGTGTTGACTACTTTTGGATGTTTTCTCCTGTTTCCAAGATGGCTTCCATTCGCCTTTTTCTTTCTCTCGCTGCTACTCGGAATTGGTAGCTTTATCAGTTGGATGTCAAGAATGCCTTTCTCCATGGCAATCTTGAAGAGGAAGTCTATATGGAGCAACTTCCCGATTTTGTTGCTTAAGGGGGGTCTGATCTGGTGTGTCGCCTTCGTCGTTCTTTATATGGCTTAAAACAATCTCCTCGGTCCTGGTTTGGGCGGTTTAGCACAGTGGTGCAACAGTTTGGTCTGCGGCAGTCAGGCAAAGATCATACCATGTTCTTTCGTCGGACTGATTCAGGCTATATTTTTCTTGTTGTATATGTTGATGATATTGTTATTACTGGCGATGACCGTGTTGGGATTAGTAGCATGAAGGCCTTTCTGCAGACACAATTTCAGACTAAAGATCTTGGGCACTTGCGGTATTTTCTAGGGGTCGAGGTGGCCCGAAGTAAGCATGGGATTTTTATTTTTCAGAGAAAATATGTGATTGATATTTTGCGCGATGCCGGCCAGTTGAATGCCAAAAGTGTGGAGTCCCTAATGGATCCGAGTGTGAAGCTTCTTCCTAGCGACGGTGCTGTGTTTCCTCACCCTGACAGGTATTGCCGAATGGTGGAAAAACTTAATTATTTTACCACCATGACCAAACCAGATATTGCCTATCCTGTCAACATTATGAGTCAGTTTATGTCTGATCCCTGTGTTCCTTATTGGAATGCAGTGGTTTGTATCCTCCGGTAACCTCCATTATAACCCGGGGAAGGGTCTACAGTTTTGTGATTGGGGTCATTTCCGTACCGAGAGCTATTCTGATGCAGACTAGGCAGGATGCCCGATTGATAGGAGATCCACAACAGAATTCTCTGTCTTTGTTGATGGGAACTTGGTATCGTGGAAAAGTAAGAAGCAAGATGTGGTGTCGAGGTCCAATGCTGAGGCGGAATACAGGTCTATGGCGTTGGCAACATTTGAAATCATATGGGTTCGACAGCTTCTCACTGAATTAGATGAATCGCCTATGAGTCCTACCAAGTTATGGCGTAATAATAAGTCTGCTGTCTACATCGCTACTAATCCAGTGTTTCATGAGCGGACTAAGCACATCGAGATCGACTGTCATTTCATCCGCCAAGAGTATAAGAATGGCACCAATTAGATGTTAAGAATACTTTCCTTCACGGTAACTTACTTGAAACCATCTATATGGATCTTTCGCCGGGTTTTTGAGCTGAGGGAGAGTATTCTGAGAAGGTATGTCGCCTCCATAAATTTCTTTATGGACTGAAGGAGACAAGGAGACGAACAGAAGTTAGTTTTGCAACAAGGGCAGAAGTAGCACCAAAATCTTTACGGGGAACCTAGGTAAAGCCTTTCGTCTGATAAAGAGTTTAGCTCTGATGTCAAAAAGAATAAAAAAATTCTGTAAATTTAGCTTACTTACAATGAGAAAAAGCCATCTACTTATAATAATGGAGTCGATTTACAAAATGAATGAGAATCAACAAAATAGGAAAGAAATAAAAATAAAGATACCCCAATAAAAATAAGAAATCCTTATATCTTAAAATATATTATTTCCAATATCAATCGTATAAGGATAATAAAAAAATCGGCCCTTAATAATAATAATAATAATGCAAGAATTCAAGAAAAGAGGTAGGTATCATTGACTCAAAAATGCTAAAAGAAAAATTGGAAATTTAAATATGTACTCAATAAATAAATAATTAAATATGAGAGAGAGAGAGAGAGAGAGAGAGAGAGAGAGAGAGAAACCAAGTCAAAGTTCCAGAGCCGGAACCCTATTAAACCAAGAATAAGCTCAACTAATAATCTAGAAATATGAGAAAATTACGCTTTTTTTAGCATCATGCATTCCTTATGACTACATTTTTTATTTAATTTTATTGAAAATCCCAATCACCTGCATTCTTTTACCCCCAAAAGTTTGGATATCATATCATTTACGTTTATTTGTACACAGTGTGTTCCATATATATGAGTAGTGTCTATTCTAGATGTAAAATATATGCATTTATAATTGCTTTTAGAATCTATCTTTCAATATATTCAAATGGTCAAATGCAAAATCTGTAAATCCTTAAACAGATGATTCTCACCTAGCTATTTAATTATATCATATTTTTACTTCTTTTTTTTTTTACAAACAGTAGAGAACACAACTTGTTAATATTCCTCTATCATTCCTATTACTTTGGCCTATTTTTTGTTGAACATTTTACTACAAAACTTTTTGCCCTTCGTGCTAAATCCATGCTAGATTTGTCCCAGGGTTCCAGGGTTCCTTACAGTAATAGAATTTTTAAGGGTAGTAAACATTTATCTCTTTTGTATTTTTTGATTATGCAAGCATTTGAGCATCTCCATTGCATGTGGGATTATTAAGTTTATTCTATATTCAATCTTTGACAACCAACCATATTTCTGAAGGCATCTAGATTGGAAAGTGATGTGGTTGATAGATTTTGTTACTATTCAAGTTGATCAAACATAGATCAGAACTGTGTCCAATGTTGCTTTAATAATGAATTACACAATAATTAAAGAAGTGACACGAAAATATTAGGGTAGGTTCTGCAACCAGTTTTTTTGGTGCTTTATTATGGTGATTTATTCGCCTTTATTTCATTATTTTCATTTTTTGCTATGTAAGGACTTTTAAAGTCTCTTAATAAAGTGTTAATGGGTTAATATTTAGCATGCACATTTCATGTGTTTATAATTTGGGTTAAAATAGAAAGGTAGATTTCATTAGTACATGCATTGCACGTGCACCTCATGCATCAATTCAGTAACCTCATGCATCAGTTTGCTAGATTCTTTAAACTTCAATAACAAATTGGTAGTGATTTCAATTTTCTCATAGCAACCTCATTTCCAAACTTTGCTATTGTTCTTGACTACCTCTAGACATTGTCCAACTTGAGTTTGTTTAGCAATGTCACAAAAATGGAAAATTATTTTGAAGTTGTTACATATATTTTGCCATGTTAAATTGGCCAAGTGGTGGGTTGGAACAAAACTTGATTTTGGGTACAAGTATATGAAACTTTAATCTCTCTTGCTTGCCGTGCATATTTACTTGTTGCTAATCATCTCTGTTGTTTTCCCCTAACAAATCTATGGTCGGATGCGGAGCCATAGGCGCGAGGTAGCAGAAGTGGGATGTCTTTTTGTCGTGCTACGATGTTAGCATAGGTTTATTTTGTCTGGCTATGTGACTGTAGTTTCACCTTTTAGATAGGATTAGTACACATTCTATTCTTGGAATATGTAATGGAAGCATATGTACAGACACATTAACTTTTGAGTTGTGATGACATGTTTCGACTTGTGATTTGGATCATTGTAATATTATGCGTTGGATTTACCTAATTAACATGGAATGGAAGCATGGTTATTTTTGAAGCGTGTTGGAAAGTGATCCAATATTATAGGACAGAAAGCAGGATAGATGAATATGCTTGTTTATGTTTCATTATTGGTGTAAAGGAGATATTATGAGATGTAAGGAAGTCTCACTTTGAGTGTGGTTACTTTTATAATTGTGTTATTAAGCATTGTGTGCTTGGGTTGTGAGTTTGACCATGATTTTGACTTGAACCCTTAGGAATGAAGTTACCTCATTCCATGTTCGATGCTCCATCCAAGGGCTTAAACCGCTAAGTGCTTCCTTATGGTTTGATTTGTTAGTTGGAAGTGGTGTTAGAGATTTAGATCTCATTTTGACCCCATTTACAACATTTTGACTGCTCGAGAAATCCATCTATCACTTGAGCAGCTGCCCGAGTGCTTGATTGGTTCCACTATGCTGTACTTCTCTTTCGACTTGATGCTATATTTTCCTTCATTGGACCTTGGGTCTTTGTTTGGATCCGTTATTTTTTATTCATGGATTGTGACCTTTGCTTCCTTAGCCTTGAATTGCTATACTATTGCAATTATTCACTTTCTTAATCTTTATCCTCACATATTTGGATTTCAGGGCATGCCACACCCCTTCTTGGTGTCGCATTGTGATGGTTGTCATTGTCTTCTAGTAGCATCCATTTCTTGACGAGTCCTTGCAGATTCTATTCCCATCGTGCAAATTCCCGCATATTAATTATATCCTGTACCCCTTAATAAATTTCGATCCCTTTGGAGTTTTTCATGGACTAGCCGCTTAACATTCTACTGCATGGTAATCTCACACCTTCATTCTGATGTTGAAGCATTGTCTAAGGGTTCTTGTGCCCTTGAATATATTGGTGTGTTCTCATGCCTATTGGCAATGGCATTGCTTCCCTTCGCATTATATTCCTTTAAGCAGCATTGAAGGGATATTGACAGACTGAAGTTGCAGAATTTGATGATTATGGGTTGAAGCAGCAATGATTTCAGAGTTGTATAAAATGAAGAACTCTCTTCCTGCACAAGGGTTTTTTTTTTTTTTTTCGTCTTAGCAATTCAATGCTAGTTCCTTTGTGTTGGTATCTAGCTATAGTTAGAATTGTCTTTGCCTATGTTGAGATTTTAAATATAATCCATTACGTATCATCCTCCAATACATATTGAAATTTGAGACCTCTAATACCAATATTTACTAATAGATCAGTCGAATTATTTGATATCAATCGATTTATAAGCGCATCACCGATATTGATACTTAGACTTAAAATCTTGAATTATGAAGTAACAAGGCCAAGTAAGGTGATTAATAAAGAGAAACGCGCCGAATTTTAGTTTTTGTTTTTTCTTCCCAGTATTGGAATTTGTCATTTGTCGAAAAAAACATGCCCAATTTCAGTTTTTTTTTTTTGGCACATTGGAGTTTTTCATTTGTGGAGAGAGCACATGCCTCGTGATAATCCAAGAATACCTAATAATTGTTTTTTAGTATTGTCCCATTAGAGACTCATCCCGCAACTTTTGGCTACAAAATCACAAGCTGCAAATTTGAAATTCATAAAATTAAGACTTAAAGTTGACATAAATCTTTTTAACTTAAAATTCAAAAAAATTGTGTTCATTAATTCATTTGACAACCTAAGCTTTTTTTTCTTTTTGTTCATTGGCTATTAGCATTTTTTGTCTTTTTGTATGTTAACCAAAAATATATTAATATATTTTTAAAATGTCATAACTTTTATTAGATACATTTATTTTTTATAAAAAAATTATATTTTTAGAATTTACACGTTGAGATTTATCAGATAGGGTATATTATGAACATAAAAATATGTGGAAATTTTTTTTATAACAATTTTTTTTTGACTTGAAATTTTTTGGCTTATGCCTTACTACTTTTTAACTTAAAATAACTTTAAGTCAAATAAATTTTTAGCTTTTAGCCACTTATAAATCTTGCCAAATTTATTTTTTCTAAACTTGAAGTGACTTTAAGCAAAATAAAAATAAAAATAAAAATAGCTTTGAACTAGGTTACTAAAACAGGCACTGCATATGGAAACATCTATTATATAGAAATCCCCTCTCATCTTAATACCAATCTATCAAAAAAAATAAAAATAAAAAAATAAGAAACTGAAACACACAATAATTAATTGATTAAAATGAAGTGTTTATTTTATTTTTTTTATTTTTAAGGGTAGGGTAGGGTAGCAATGTGGTTGTGAGCCACAGTTCCAATCCACAGCTTCCCCTTTACCTCTCTAACTTCACTAACCAGCTTCATTACTTTGCCCTCATTATCTTCAAGAACATCCAACACCTCTCCTTCCTCACTGAACAGTGAGATCACAGTGTACATCCTCATGCCCATTAACCTAGCCAAGTATCGCATCCGCACTGGCAGCCGGAAGTAGATGCTCCTCATCCATGGGTTGTGAGTAAGAACCTCTTGCGCCCGGGTTCGGCAACAATCGATCGCCACCCAGAACTGCCCTTTCTCGTTCATCCTTACATTGTCCGGAAACCCTGGAAGGTCTGCAACCACCTCAACTGTTCCCGTTTTCGGGCCCTCTAGCCAGTATTTCATTAGCCTGTCACATGAATGAGTGTGTTATTGTTTGGTGGTTAGGATTAATATGCCCAAAATAATGAAAAAGATAAGAGGGTTTTAGACTTATAGCTGCAAAAATAATAATCTTTTTATTTTATTTATTTAGTTAGTTTTTTATTCCTCTTCTGTTAGTTATTTGTTTGCTACACTAGTGCTGGTTCATTTTCCAATATGCATATTGAGTACTTGTATTCCATTCCTCCAGACTTGGTCAAAAGCTTGTCAAACTTAGGATAACAATCTTGATAGAACAAGAGAATTGCGTTTTGCTTTGCTATATGTATTAATAAATCACATTGGCAAAATAAAGTAATGTAATTGAAGAATTGGATTAGTGAGTCCTGTCGTTAGTGATTCGTCCGGGGTGATAAATTTTATCTTTTAGTTTATAATTTGGCAAAGTATTAGGAATATATATCAAAACAAGTGTGTTTATATTAACTTTATGCTCGTAATTTTTTATTTTATATCAGAAAACGTAAATTCTATTACTTGAAATTCTAAATTTATAATTTTAACAACCATTTACAATCTCAGTTTAAAGTTGTAATCACAGTTTTTCAACAATAAAGTTATGAGTTTATAAATTTATATCGCCCAATTCTTCAATCTAGAGAGAGAGAGAGATAGAGAGAGAGAGAGAGATTTTATCTTACATCGGTGAGATATAGAAATTATATTTGATATAAAAAAATTATAAATTATTATTAATAATTTGATTTAAGTATTTTAAAACGCGTTATTAAACTTTTTATTCGAATTATTAAATTAGTGGTTCACTTAAATCATTAAGAGAGAGAGAGAGAGAGAGAGAGAGAGAGAGAGAGAGAGAGAGGAATACCTGCAGTTGGTTGTCTCAGTGAAGAGAAGAAAGGATTGATCTTTAGAGAGTTGCACTCCATTTGGAAAAGCCAAGCCATTGAAGACGACATGAGTTGTCCTTGTAGGAGGATCATACCTAAGAAGCCTACCTGTGGCTTCTCCTTCCAACATAATAAGGAAATGATTCCTATATTCCAAAAATATGTTAAGTTACCTAGTGCACAAAATCTAAATCTCCAATACCATTAAGAATTAAACATGGAATTTTAACCAAAAATGAGATGAATCTTTAATTGTGCGATAACATTTTAGAGGACGAACTTGTATAATTTAAAAATACTTAGGACTAGTACACTACTATAATACAAGGGGTTTTTTTTTTATAAAAAAAAACTATTTTATTTTAATTTAGGACTTGCCTATGCTAAAAACATGAAAAAATTGTAGTACTTTTATATTTTTTATATTTTTCTTCTTTTATTGTGTTTGTGCTTTACTAAATATGTAAAAATACCTCTAGTACACTTATTTTTTATATTTTTTCTTATATTATTTTATATGTGTCCCTATAAATTTACACTATATAACTCAAAAAGGAATGACTTTTCATTTTTTGTAATTTTATTTTATCGCTTCTTTCGACCTTTTTTCAATGATTTGTAGAAATATACTTTTAAATTATTATAAATATCTAAGTTTTAAACACATTTGTAAAAATATGCATTATAAATTTTTGTATTTAGTAATAAATGTTAAAATTTTATATTATTGATCGTGAGAAAAAGAAAAAAAAAATTTGTGCTAGCTTGCAAAAGATAAAAATAAAAATTCTCCATATGCTTTATTTTGTATTCTATGATTATATTTGTGTCACATAAAGTTGCACTATACATCCTTCGTATATAAATTAAAAAACTAACCAGTTTTTGCTTCGTTTGATTCTCGTTTAAAGTGAGTTTAAAGTCTTTTGACTTAAAATCTATAAAGCCATCTTTTCCTCTTTTGGCAAGTTCCATTTTTTTCCTTTTTTACTTATTATTATAAAATACATTTACATATTTTTTTTAAAAAATTAATTACCCGTAAAAACATATTTTTAAAAATATCACAATTCTTATTATACACATACGCTTTTTATATAAAAACTATATTTTTAAAACTTACTCGTCGAGATCTATAAAATAAGATTTGTATTAAATGTAAAATTATGTAAAATAAGAAAAAGAATTATAACAACTTTTTTTACTTAAAATTTTTTAACTTATTATCATATTGCCTTTTAGTTTAAAGTTATTTCAAACCAAATAAATATTTAGCTTTTAAGTCACTTATAAAATCATTTGTCATCAAACAATTTTTTTACTTATATAACTTGTAGTGGCTTAGTATCTTTTGTTGGAAAAAATTAATTTTGAATAAAGTTATAACATGATTTTTAACTATCTTTAAAATTAATTATCTTTGTGTTAGATTTATCTTTTTTTGATAATTCTAAATTTTAATTTGTTTATCTTTATAAGTAGAGTAATTATGAATTTTGTGGCATTCAAAATTATTAATTGGTGAATGAGAAATTGACTCCAAAAGTGTGCCATTGAAGTTGGCAAAATAATGGTAACTTAAAGCTATCCTACATTGCTTGAGAAAGAAAATGGTGAGGGTCTAAGTGAGTATAAATATATTTTTTCATCCCACATTAGTTGAGAGAAACTTGGGTGAGTGGCTTATATAAGTCAAGTTGAGCCTAAGAAGTGTGCCCCTTGGGGGTATCCAGTTTTGTGGACGGGGGAGAACCTACCAAACGGTGGGTTCGACCCAAACTCCACACGCGCGTTGCTGCTGCCCGCTTATCCGACCGACCGGGTCCAGTTTTTGTGGGTCGACCCTTATCTTTTTGTAGAAATTTTATTTAATTAAATTTTTGAATTTAAAATTTAAACTATTTACTGTTATTACCAAACCGCTGGGTCGGTTATTGGTTTGCGATCATTGGAGAATACAGAACCGGTTCACGCCTGTTGGACGGTCTAACCACCAGGCCGAACCGGTGTGGCACCTGTTCGGATTAAGGCGAACAGTCGCCATTAACGCCTATAAATAGGCTATTCCTGCACCCGATTTAAGAATTCGATCTCCATACTGCCATTGCCGAAGCTCTGTTCGTCTGTTGCTTCATATTGTCTGCATCGTCCTTTCAGTCATTTCCCGAGAAAGTTCATATACTGCTGCGTTCGCTGTGTGTACAAATTGTTGTGTTTTCTCTATACATGGGTATTTTTTTATCCTGGAGACAGACGTCCACTACATCGCAGGCACCGTGGCGAGAACGTATTCTGTCTTAAGGACATATTATTCAACGCTGGACTCAATCCCAACATTCTGTTCTTCTACTGTTCTGTAAGCTTAATTTGTTTCCTTTTTGCGGTTCTGTTTTTCTTCCACAATTTGAGTATTAATTTTCGTTTTTCTTAATTAACACAATATTCTGTTCTTTTCTGTTTCTGTTTATCAAAACGGTTTCAGAAAATTGATGTTCTTTTGTTGTGCATATTAAATCTGTTTTATTAAATTCAGTCTATCAGTATTCTTTTTATACTGTTTTAATTTAATTGCTGTTTTATTTTAAATCTGCTCTATTATATCTTGGAAAATTAGATTATTTTAAATTCTGTTTTAATATAATTCTGAAATCATTTTAGATTGCTGTTATTTATTTTACTACAAATGATTGCTGTCATTTTTTTTTTCTAAATCGGCAGATTGTTGTTAACTTCCAGAATATTAAACCAACAATCTTAAGACAGAATAGTTTTTCATTCTTAGTTTCTGGAATTCATTACTGTCGGTATTTAATTCATGTAGTGATGTTTAAAGGTACTATTTAATTGGGTTACAGTATTTTAATTTACCATTTAAAGATATAAACTTTGTTTTATTTAATACAGTAATTGAAGTTTTAAATTATTGTTGGATTCTGTTTCGGTGTTAATTCGACTTTTGCAGTTATGGCAACCGAAATCGACAACAGAATGAACCTTACCCCAACTGCTTCTACCTCTGTGGTGGCCCCTGTTTCGGCCCAGATTCTGGCCTCTGTTTCGGTCCCAATTCCTGCTATGGTTTCTGTGAGCCACGGAGAGAAACTGGAGAAATTTAATGGGACAAATTTCAAGATGTGGCAGCAAAAGATGCTATTTTACCTAACAACACTGAATTTGGCACGGTTTCTCTATGAGTATGCTCCTTCGTTGTTTGAGAACGAGGGTGACAGGCAAGTTGTGGCTGCAGTCGACACATGGCGGCATGTTGACTTTTTTGTGCCACAACTACATCCTAAATGGTCTGAACAACACGTTGTGTAACGTGTACAGTCCGCTGAAGATGACAAAGGAATTGTGGAATTCACTTGATAAGAAGTACAAGGCGAAAGATGCCGGGATGAAAAAATTTATCATCGGTAGATTCCTTGAGTTTCTTATGGTGAATTCGAAGACCGTCATCAGTTAGGTCCAAGAGCTTCAACTAATTCTGCATGAGATTCATGCCGAGGGCATGACTTTGAGTGAGTCATTTCAAGTGCCTGCTATTATTGAAAAGTTGCCACGTCTTGGAGGGATTTCAAAAACTATTTGAAGCACAAGCGCAAGAAAATGAAGCTTGAAGACCTGATAGTGAGGCTCAGGATTGAGGAGGATAACCGCATTGCCGAAAGAAAAGGGTCACAGGGATTCCAGTTTAAAGCGAAGGCCAAAATGGTGGAATAAGCCCAGAAAGAGAAGAAGCGGAAGAATCACAACCAGAAGGCCAAAGGTGGTGATTTTAAGAAGTTTAAGGGAAGGTGCTTCGTGTGTGACAAGTCGGGCCATCGGGTGAAAGACTGCCGTAGCCGCAAAGACTAGGGAAATGCCTCAAAGAGGCAGAAACAATCTCAGGTTAACGTAACTGAAATAGAGAACCTCTCATCGATGTGTCTGAGATGAACCTGACAGAAGTGGTGTCCGAGGTCAACATGGTTGGATCCAACCCAAGAGAGTGGTGGGTGGATACCAGTGCAACCCAACATGTGTGTGCAAATAAGAAAATGTTCACCACTTATCAAGCAGTGACAAGTGGAGAACAACTGTTTATGGAAAACTCTTCTACTGCTAAGGTGGAAGGACAGGGTAAGGTTGTGCTGAAGATGACCTCCGAAAAGGAATTGACCCTCACCAATGTCCTGCATGTGCCAGAAATTTAGAAGAATTTAGTATCAGGATCTTTGTTGAGCAAAAATGAGTTCATGCTAGTCTTTATGTCTGACAAGTTTATACTGACAAAAAAGAAAATATTTATTGGGAAAGGGTACTTGTCAGATGGCTTGTTTAAACTGAATGTATTCACAGTTGTTCATAAAACTATTAATAAAACTACATCTTCTACTTATATGCTTGAGTCTTCTTATGTGTGGCATAGTATATTAGGTCATGTTAATTTTAAATTATTGCGTAGATTAATTAACATGAATTATTTGCCTAAATTTAAAATTAACTCAAATCATAAATGTGAAACTTGTATAGAAGCTAAATGTGGAGGGAAAAAGTACTTTATCACTTTTATAGATGATTGTACTATGTACTGTTATGTGTATTTGCTAAGGAGTAAAAACGAAGCATTAAAAAATTTTATTTTATATAAAACAGAGGTTGAGAACCAACTTGGTATAAAGATTAAAGCCTTAAGAAGTGATAAGGGAGGTGAATATGAATCACCTTCCGATGAATTCTGTTTACAACATGGAATTATCCATCAAACCACAGCTCCCTATACTCCACAGCAAAACGGAATTGCTGAACGAAAAAAAAGGACTTTAAAAGAAATGATGAATGCTTTACTTATCAGTTCTGGGTTACCTCAGAACTTGTGAGGGGAAGCGATACTTTTTGCCAATTACATTCTCAACAAAATACCTCATAAGAAAACGAATAAAACTCCGTATGAATTATGGAATGGTCGAAAACCTTCCTATAAATTTTTAAGAGTGTGGGGGTGTTTAGCTAAAGTAGCAGTTCCAGATCCTAAAAGGGTTAAGATTGGACCGAAAACTGTTGATTGTATATTTATAGGATATGCAAATAACAGTATGGCATATCGGTTCCTAGTACACAGAAGTGATAATTCAGAGATTCAAGTGAGCACGGTCATTGAATCTAGAAATGCATCGTTCTTTGAACATATATTTCCGTGCAAATCTACACAAAAAATAAGTTCTCTTAAAAGAATTTATGAAACTGCAGTAGGCAGTAGTCAAGTAAAAGATGGAGATCAAGGATTGAGAGAGGACGATAGACCTAGACGTAGTAAACGAGTTAGAACATCTAAATTATTTTGTCCAAATTTTCTAACATTTCTGTTGGAAAATGAGCCTCAAACTTTTAAGACTGCAATGTCCTCCCCGGATGCACCTTTGTGAAAAGTGGCAATCAATAGTGAAATTGAATCTATCTTGCAAAATCATAATTGGGAACTGAAAGATCTTCCACATAGTTGTAAACCTTTTGGATATAAATAGATATTCAAAAGGAAAATGAGAGAAGATTGATCAATTGAGAAATACAAGGCGAGACTTGTAGTAAAGGAATACAGGCAAACTGAAGAGGTTGACTATTTTGATACTTACTCGCCTGTGACCAAAATAACTTTTATTAGCATGTTGATTTCTATTGTATCATTGTTTGATCTACAAATACATCAAATGAATGTTAAGACAGCTTTTTTAAATAGAGATTTACATAAAGAAATTTACATGGTGTACCTGAGGTTTTATAACTCCAAGACAGGAAAAGAATGTTTGTAAGTTTGTTAAGTCCCTTTACGGGTTAAAACAAGTACCTAAATAATGGCATAAAAAATTTAACAGTGCAATGCTGTCAAATAGTTTTAGAATAAATGAGTGTGACAAATGTGTCTATGTGAAAAATACAGACAGATTATATTATTGTTTGTTTGTATGTCGATGACATACTAATCTTGGGTAGCAATAATTCTATGATTAAAACTACCAAGAATATGTTGAACAAGAGATTTGACATGAAAAATATGGAATAGCAGATATTATATTAGGGATGAAAATCACTAAAACATTTAATGGTTATGCCTTGTCTCAGTCCCATTATGGAAAAATTATTGACAAATTTAATAAGGGTGATACCCGCATTGCAAGGACACATGTAGATATAAATTTATATTTGTCTAAGAATACAGATAAAGGCATATCACAATTGGAATATTCCCGTATCATTGAGAGTCTCATGTACTTAATGAATTGTACGAGACCCGACTTGGCATATGCTATGAGAAAATAGAGCAGATATACTAGTAACTTTGGGACTAACTATTGGCATGCAATCATAAGGGTGCTAAGATATTTGAGATACACCAAAAACTATGGGTTGTATTACACTCGATATCCACCTGTACTGGAAGGGTACAATGATGCTAATTGAATATCTGATACTAATGACTCAAAATCCATGAGTGAATATGTATTCACCTTGGGTGGAGCAGCTGTGTTATGAAAATCGTCTAAACAGATGTGTATAGCGAGGTCCACAATGGAGTCTGATTTTATAGCTTTAGACAAAGCTGGAGAGGAAGCTAAGTTGCTTCGTCAATTTTTAAAAGACATCTATGTATGGCCTAAACCTGTGCCATCCATCTGCATACATTGCGACTGTCAATCAGCAATGGCTAAGGTACAGAATAATATTTATAACGGTAAGTCTCGACATATACGTCGTAGACACAATACCGTGAAACACTTGCTCTCGAGTAGAATAATTTACATTGAGTATATAAAGTCTAAAGATAATATAGCGGATTCGTTAACTAAAGGTTTAAGCGGAGAGCAAGTTAGTCGTTTATCGAGGGGAATGGGCTTACAGCCTATGAATTAAGAGTCGCCTCAATGGCAACCCAATCTAACTAACTAGAGATCCCAAGATCTAGATTCAAATGGACAACCGAATTGTGTGTGACTCAGTGCTATTACTGTGGAGAAAAAAAAATCTCCTACCCTTTCCTATAATCGTACAGTGATACCTGTAGCCTTATTATGTTAAGTTATACTTTTAATGGTTCTTATACTTTGAAATTCAATTGGGGTATAGCAGGATACTCTTAATAAGAATCACCTGTATGAGTGAGAAGGGGCCACTTCTGTGAGAATGCTAAGGCTACATTCTTTAACAGCACTCATGAAACTAGGATTTTTCCAGGGCCAAAATGGGCACAACCGTGAGAACCTAACTGTGTTTAGAAAAATTCTGTGTGAACTCTATTGTCTTGGTTTACACAAACGGCTGGACAATTCAAGGCATTGCGTCCACTGATTAGCTAGTAAGTCTGATAGTTTTTCACAAAGAAATGTTCAAAGCCAAAAACTACCTATCATATGCAGAATTTTTCTTATTGAACTTTCTCTGTGTCTGCATTTTGTTGCATCTTCTTTTCCATCAAATTCCATTCATGTGGGGCATTGTTGGAAAAAATGAGTTTTGAATAAAGTTAGAACATGATTTTTAACTATCTTTGAAGCTAATTATCTTTGTGTTAGATTTTTTTTTATGATTCCAAGTTCTATTTTATTTATCTCCATGAGTAGAGTAATCATGAATTTTATTGCATTCAAAACCATTAATAGGTGAATGAGAAATTGACTCCAAAAGTGTGTCATTGAAGTTGACAAAATAACGTTAACTTAAAGCTATCCCACATTGCTTGGGAAAAAAAAATGGTGAGGGTCTAAGTGAGTATAAATATGTTTTTTCATCCCACATTAGTTGGAAGAAACTTGGGTGAATGGCTTATATAAGCCAAGTTGAGCCTAATGGGTGTGCCCTTTATGGGTACCCAGTTTTGTGGACGGGGGAGGACCTACCAAACGGTGGGTTCGACCCAAACCCCACACACACGCGCCGCTGCCGCTGCTGCCGCCTGTCCGACCGACCGGCCGGTCGGCCGTGCTGTGCAGGGCCGGGCTCGGGCTCGGGTTGACCCTTATCTTTTTGCAGAAAATTTATTTAATTAAATTTTGTCTATTACTGTTATTACTGATCCGTTGGCGGTTCAGGACCGTTGGGTCGATTATTGGTTCGCGACCATTGGAGAATACCGAACTGGTTCGCGCCTGTAGGGCCGTCCAACCGCTAGGCCGAACCAGTGTGGCACCTGATCGGATTAAGGCGAACAGTCGCCATTAACGCCTATAAATAGGCTATTCCAGCACCCGATTTAAGAATTCAATCTCCATACTACCATTGCCGAAGCTCTGACCGTCTGTTGCTTCATATTGTCTGCATCGTCCTTCCAGTCATTTTTCGAGAAAATTCATACACTGCAACGTTCGCTGTGTGTACAGATTACTGTACTTTCTCTGTACACGGGGATTGTTTTATCTTGGAGGCAGACGTCCACTACATTGCAAGCACCGTTGCGAGAGCGTATTCTGTCTTAAGGACACATCGTTCAACGCTGGACTCAATCTCAACGTTCTGTTTTTCAACTGTTCTGTAAGCTTAATTTGTTTCTTTTTTGCGGTTCTATTTTTCTTTCACAGTTTTAGCATTAATTTTTGTTTTTCTTAATTAACACAATATTCTGTTCTTTTCTGTTTCTGTTTATCAAAATGCTTTTAAAAAATTGATGTTCTTTTGTTGTGCATATTAAATCTGTTTTATTAAATTCAGTCTATTAGTATTCTTTTTATACTGTTTTAATTTAATTGCTGTTTTATTCTAAATCTACTCTATTGTATCTCAGAAAAATAGATTTTTTAAATTCTATTTTAATATAATTTTAAAATTATTTTAGATTGCTGTTATTTATTTTACTGCAAATGATTGTTGTCATATTTTTTTTTCTAAATCGGCAAATTATTGTTAATTTTCAGAATATTAAACCAACATTTTTAGAATGTCTAAAATATTTGACTTTTAAAAATTTTAATTTTTTAATACAAAAAGGGGAGAAGAAAAAAAATGTATGAGTGATTGAGATAATTATTTTTGGCTAGTTTGTTTCCTTTCCTTTTTTTTTTCAAAAAATGTTTAATATGTCTTTATTTTTTATTTTTAAATTATAAATTTTGAAATATTAGCACAATTTTTTTAATTGTTGAGAATAAAATTAATTTTTTAATTGACGATACTATTGTTATTTTACTTAAACAAAAAGTTAATGTGTTTATAATGTGTATAGCATTGTTTTCTTTTTAAAAAAATGAAAAAAAAAAAATTAACTTTTCAAAAAAGAAAAAACCAAACGATATAGATTAAAAATAGTTTTTTAAATAGCCTAAACAAGACCTTAAAAAAAAAAAAACTTTGGCCTAAAACCAAGTTACCAAAGGAGGCGTTAATTGGAACTTACACTCGGTTGTATTTGTTGCTAGTATCTGTGAAGAAGATGGATCCATTGCGATGGATGTCAAGGTCATTGGCGAAGAATACAGGGTTGCCTTCCACCACGCTACTCGCCAAAGGGGTGGCGACGCCGCCGTCAGCTCCGACCACCAAGAGGCCGTGGTAAGCGTCTGCTATGTACAAATCTCCGGTTTTCTTGTCGAACCTCAGCCCCAGTGGGCGCCCGCACTGCGCCTCCACCTTCCATTGTTTCGGCGAGGTGGACTCCACGCCTTTAGCGCACAGTTTCTCCGACCTTCAACCCACAATTTCATTACAATTAGGCTGTGTTTGGTTTAATGGAATGAAGTTTTAAGTGGGATCGTTATTTAATAGTTATTTTGTCATTGAATACTTATTTTCTCATTTGGTTCCGTTCAACAAGAAATGATAGAATGTTCCTTTTTAATTAAATTGTCATTCACAATTTTATGAAAATGATCATTTCGTTAGAACAGGTGAGGAATGACCGTTCCATTGCTTTCTATTTTTCTATTGAGACTAAAAATTTCAAGTAGCTTTTTACCTATTTTACGAGAAAATAAATAAATTACATTTCATAAATTATTATGGTCTCACCACTACCCACACCACAACGGCCCACCAGCAGCACCACCTCCCCATACCCGAATCCCCGTCCCTCGGTTTCTGCTCCTGAATTCTACACCTAAACCTTGGGTCCTATATCTCAAATCATGAAGCCAAAATTCTAAACTCTTGAACCAAAAACTCCTAAAACTCCAACCTTTGACGCCTATACATAGGTTCCCAAATCCCAACCCTCAACCCTAAGTCTCAGACCTTGGACCATGAACACCAAACCTCAAACCCCCCCTAACCCTGGGTGCCAACCCTCTAGAATGCAGTGTCCAACCCTAGACCCCAAATCTCAAGCTTTGACCCTTAAACTCTAGCCTTGGCCTTTAGATCCCGAACAACAGACTTGGAAGCCTAACCACCAATTCCAAACCCCCAACCCTAACCCTGAGTCCCCCGACACCCTAAC
>JAOTRH010451433.1:0-30434 GCA_034768845.1 Heliamphora exappendiculata | reverse complement strand
TAAAATAAAAAAATTAAAACAAAAAAATAAACAATTATTCCAAATGGGCTCTTTAAATACATCCATTTCTTCACAAAGAATATTATAAATTCATAAAAAGCATATTTATAAATTTACTGTAATTTAAAATGAATAACTTAAATTAAATTATAGATAACGTGGCATATTCTATATGAATTTTAATTATATAAAATTTGATTATTTGTTTAAATTGTACATAAATATATGGGTATTTTTAATGGATTTGTAACCTTACTTCTTCGCTCCCGCACTCGCGTAGTTTCGCAACTTCACCGCTCGACGTTGTCTTCCTCACAGTCTCGTCCCCCCTCGCTCTCTCACCAAGAACCAGAAAAACAAAGCTTTGAACGCAATACTATGGCGGCGTGGACAGCTGCGGCTCGTCAAGCTGCGAATCTCGCTCGACGCTCCTCTTCCAAATCCGTGGCTTCGACTAGTCAAGCCGCCAACCTAATCCAGCGGCGCGGCCTCGCTGGTGGCGGTGGTAATCTTCCCCCTATTTCCTCCATAAAACCATTCGAGTCTGTAATTCTATTTACTTGGAACTCTGGTTCAATTTGCTTGCAGCCCCAACCATCCATGTCGATTATCCCTTCAATAGGGCTTCTACATGCGTGTTTATTTCTACATTTGTTTTGATATCTGTGTCCGGGCCAGCTTTTTCAGTTTATAAGTGGCTGCTCGATATTTTTTGGACTTTATTTTCTCTGTTTACAAAACGTAGCGTTGAAGATTTGCGATCAGAAGTCGAAAGAGTCTCCAACTCTTCATTAAAATTTTATTTTTTCCTTTTCATCAAATTCAAATTTGAAGAAAAATGGGCTAAAATTGAGGTCCAACCCTTTTATAAAACCAAGAAAAAATCAAGGAAAATACAAGGTTTTCACTAAATTTGGTGAAAGAAGCCTTTGGGATAATTTTAGGATTTTTTTAAGAAGGTTTTGTGAAATGTTTAAAAGATAAGGATTGGAGCATTCAATTTTTTTCATCAAAATGGATAAAATGGGTTTCCGGGATAAGTTGGGAATTTTTAAAAAGATTTGATGAGAGACTTGCTTTAGACTATTGGAGTGTGTACTATCAAATAAAGCTTTTAATCAATATTTGTACTCAAATTTGATGACAGAAAAGATGAAGGGTTGGAGATAGTTAGGCCACTGGTCTTGCATTAGAACAACATTTTCTTTTACTCCTGTCTTGGAAAGACACGGATTTTCCGTCTCTCGGTAGTGGGGAATCCTCTCCATGGTTATGGTCGCTCTCCTATTTGGAAAAGTGCTATAAATTTTGGTCTTTTTTTCTCAAGTAACATGAAACTGGAAACAGGCGAAGGATGAATTTTATTTGTAACAATTTGATTTTGGAATATTGCCTACACTTGTGGACATCTGAAATATGTATAGAACTTGGGCTATGTTTGGATGACTGTAATCTTGAAGGAGAATTGAAATGTGATTCCTAATCTCTATAATTCTTTTGTTTGGAATGAGCGAGAATAGGAAAATAATTCTTTTTTCTATCGGTGATAGGAAAATATTTCTTGATTACATATAAAAACAGGAATCACATTTCTAAATTAATAAGAACTTAGAAACAAACGGAGCCTAAGTAGGAATTTGATCTCCACGCTCTCTCCTCCCAAATCTTAGATTTCAAGGTCAATTAGTAAGAAAAGGAATGTTGAACTCTAATACATTGCTAAAAAAAGGTTCTCGGATAAGATTATTGAATTAATCCAAACGTTTGAATATGATTACTTTTAAGTATTAGATCACTAGGTGTTTGATTTCAAGCAATTACATTCCAATTTCCCTTCATAATTCCCATCGTCTAAACAGGGCAAGCTGTATTGGTGACTGGATGGTTATGGAGTAATAAGATCATTCTGCAGGTGGAAAAATCAGTGTTTCCTTCCTGGATAGTGATATTTTTACATTGCTATTGTTGCAGATCATTATGGACCACAGAAGGTGAACTTTTGGGAGGACCCACTGAGCCCATCTAAATGGAAAGAAGAGCACGTGAGTGTTACTTTTCTTTGTTTTCCTTCTGATGACACTTGATACAGTTTGTACCATGAATTCTGGTGTAACTTGTTGCTTTCTTGGCAAGGAGTAAGGGTTGGGAAGCGTTGGAGGAGCGTATGACGTAGGATTCGCCAATTTTAGGTGTTGAAGAAATTGTCCATTGAACAATTTTTTTTTTACAGCATTATTAGAACTTCTTACCTAGGTTTTGCCCCCCCCCTCCAATCCTTTTTTGGGGGTGTGGGGGGAAGGGGGACACTGATAGGGCCCGTGATGGGTACCCTCTCTTTATGCCCCTGCACATTGCGATCCATATTTAACATAGTTATTGCGAAACCTCTGATGTGTTCCAAGCAGGATATAGTATATGCATTTAAGCAAAATTTGCCTTAGAAGCTCTACATTCTCAATGTCATCGCCAGACTGTTGCTTATATTGGAAACCGCTATCATGGGGCCAAGTGGATGGCTCAATATAATATTTGGAGAACTTAATAATTGATTTAAATGTGATCCTGTGAATGTGTCTTTGGTGTCACATGCGTTGTTTTGTCATGTTGCATGGTATCTGTATAGCGGATTATCTGCTATCTATCGTTTCAAAGAAAGATGCTACCGATAACCTTAGTTGGCATTTGTTTGCAGATAGTTTGAACCTCAGTGCTTTGTATTTCTTCGTTTTGTGGTGTTTCATATCAACGTCCAAGACAATATCCAACTTGGGTTCAGATCTAAGTCAACCCAAATCCCTTAAGATCAACAAAGTGAAAGGTCTTTTATGCATTTTAACTCTTAAATTATTTCAGTAGGTTTCAGTTTTATCTTGTGAAAATGTACATCTGAATCCATGCATTTGAATTCAAGTTAGGAATTTGGGGTGGTATTCTTTTTACATCTATCTACTCAGTAATAAAAGCTTGCATGTAAGCTTACAATCCTTCACTAATACCTTTAGTCAAATTAATCCGCACATTCTGACCATTCATTCCATTCTCTTCCAGATTGAGATGCTTCATACTGATGTTTACATTAATATGAAATTGAATCTCGAAAAGATTTCAGTCATCTGTTAATCTATTTGAAATGCAAGCGTTGAACCATATAATGCATACTTTTCAAAGTGTTGAGTACAGTGTTCTTGCATGTATTGATGTCATCTTGAAGTCCTATATTTCCAAATTTTGTGATAAATAGCTCCTATATTTTCCAACGGAAGATCCTGGTAGATCAGTGATAGTACTGGGATATTGATGTTTATTTCCTTGTGATTCAGTTGGTGGAATGTTCCAGTACAGTCTCATTCTTATTAGATTTAATATCGTTGAAGATATTTTATATGCTTTAATCTTTGGCAACTCTGTCTCTCTTTTATTATTTGATGTGTTAGTGCTGCTGTCATTAGCTAGAGCATTTCCAACATTCTTCTATTCTTCACCCCTTTATCTTTATTTGTTGCATTCGGTATGCTTGGACCTTCTAACAAAGGCATATAGTAAATCTCATACCCGTCTTGACATTTTTTCCTTTTGCAGTTTGTGATTGTTTCTCTAGCTGGCTGGGGCTCACTCTTCTATGGGGGTTACAAGTTCTTCACGCGGAAGAAAGAACAGAAGGAAGAGGTACACATTATTTCTCTGACTTGTTGCTAAAACAAGTTGAAAAAAAAAACCCAGAATTGGTACAGATTGGGCCTAGAGATGGCTGAATAGGCGTGTCTGGGTAGACTTCAAGAGCTCTTGCTCTGCACTTTCTCTTTTTTCATTTTGTCTAGTATCAGATAGACTGCAATTCAATCCCAGAACTACAGCTCAAAAGGATCCCCAACAACATAGAACTTGGGAAGAGAGGGTGAAGACTGAAGAAGGAGGAAGAGAGGAAGCAAAATGAGCATCGGTCTCTAGCCTACTTAGATAGTTTAGACTTTCAAAGTCTAATCTACTAAAATAGAGCTATAATAAGCATTCCTCCTTCGTTTGTTATGGGCCAGGCCTCACAGTAGGCACTGAATGAACGAAATAAGTGGAGATCCAAACTCCAATAAACTTGCACTAAATTTAACTATTGGAAATTAAAACAATCAACCACCCAAAGCAAGAAATAAAGAACAGAAGGACTTATGTGGAAGCCTAACTGACTGACTGATAACTCCCCAAGGATAAAGACGACGGCCCCAGCAAATGAGATGTATTGCGAAGATTGTTTTGATCGGTGATGTCTGGTTCCTATATATTGACCATTTTGTATCAATTGAATTTTCTTGTTTTTTCGATGCATTAGCTCTTTACTATTTTTAAAAAAATATATTTTATTTGTCTACTGCCATTCCGATTTTTCCAAACCTACCAGGAACCATTTTTTTTTCGTGTGTTTTTATTGACTGGCTCTAACTTTTGCTTGGCCTTTTTGCAGAAAGTTGGAGATGGATCGCACTAGGTTTGGGGTTTGCTTCTACTCAAAAACTTCAAATAAAATGATCGCTTGGTTTCAGTGACTGGGAAGATGATGTTCTTAGTTGATAGACACTCCTGTTTTTTGGTTGTTTTGTACATTGGAACTCTTGGAATGAGTTATTTATGTTACAGACCTTTATCTTGGACTTCCCCTTCTTATCATTTTGAATCATTTTGTTAATTTTGCTTATTTTTTGTTTTTTTCATTAAAACTTTTTTGATCTTTTGACTTCAATTTTTTATTTTTTCGAATCGTCTCGATGAGATAAACCAAAAAAGTAAATTTATTTTTTATCAAAAGATGAAAAAAATGCACTAAAGACAAAGCAAGCAACATAAAATTTAATTTATTGGCTTATTTTGATTTTTTTTTGAATTTTTTATATTTTATCAATTTTTTTAATTTTTTTTAACTAAAAAATTATAATTATTTAATTAAATAATGAAAAAAACTCAGTATAAAAAAAAAAAGCTAAATAAAATAATTAAATAAGTAATTATCTCAAATGGGACGCCTGGAATAAATTTGTAACGTTTAGCTTTGTCTTTTTCAAATTTTTCTTCATATTTTGTTTTATTTTTTTTTACTTTTTTATTTTATCTTGATAAGAGCAATCAAAATACACCATGGTATTATTAGCTTCTTTCAATTTATTTTAATTTTAAAAAATATTTTATTTTTAATTTGCTTTTATACTCTTTCAACCAGCAAGTTCCCTCTCAAATTTTTAACCAACACGTTTGCTTTGCCGGATTAAAGGGAGACGAGACTGAAAAAAGATGTAGAATTTACATTTTTAAATTTATCCCACCAAATTGCTAAAGAACATGTAGAATTTACATTTTAAAAACTTGTTGCGCTGAATTGCTTAGTTTTGCATTTGATCCGACGGATATAACTATTAATCTCTGATATAGAAACCTGATAATTTGATATTTTTGGAAATATAAAAAGAAAATATAATCTGAAAGGAAAACAAATAATTCTAAAAAATGTGGAACACTTATTTTATATTTTATTCTACTTTAATCAAATATGATACAAATAATATAATAATATATATAATTTCATCCACTATCATATAGTATTAAAATAATGTATAAGTTTTAACCATTGCATAAAGAAGAAATATAATTCGAATGGATAATATAATAATCTCACTCTTATTTTATATTTTTGTTTTTGAATAATTAAGCCAGAAAGTAGGAAAAGGGGCCTAGGGTTCGAATATTAAGGGGTATGCAAGAAAAGATAACTCCTGACCACCGGAACTAGCCAACACATTCTTATTTTATATTTTATTTCTCTTCATATTATATACTATTTTATCTAACAATTAAAAATAAATATTTAACATTTGTTTTATACTTTTTTCTAATGTAATCAAATATGATACAAATAATACTACGATATATATGATTTCATTCATTATCATATGATATTAAAAGAATATATAAAATCTAACTATTACTTATTTATCTTTATTTTATTCTATCCCGGAAAATAAACGTGACCTAAGTAAAATGAAGTATAAAATAAAAGTTAAAAATTATTTTTATCAGTTGGACAAGGAAGAAATATAATACGAATGGATAATATAATCTCTCACTCTTATGTTATACTTTATTTCAATTTAACCAAATATGGAAGCCTTAAAGGTCCAATGTACAGAGGAATATTTCAAGACAAAAAGGAACTGAAAATCTTATTTTACAAAATGGTTGTGCAATGTCACTGATTCACTATAATATCATGGAATCAAGACTTTGTTATAACTCAAAATTGTCTCAATCTTAACATGAGGAGTGGTACAACTGGTCAAGCTTGGGATTTGCTCTATAATGGTTACTGGTTCAAATCCTCTCAGGATCACTGAAGATTTGCCCGGCTATTAACTTTACACCACTGGGATTAGTCAAAATGCGCGCAAATTGGCCCAAATACCGAATTATCAAAAAAACAAAAAAACTGTCTCAATCTTGCCTACAATCCAAACAAATATATAGGAACAAGAGATCCACAGAAAATGATATGGGAATTTTGTTATCAACTGCTATACAGAGGTATTCTAAAAAAAAAAAAAGTCATCAAAAATATCATAATTGCAGACCCAATATGCTCACAGTTCCTCTCTCCATCATATGTGTGTTTTGTTGATTCCAGTGCTGTGTCCATTTTGAGAGAAGAACAATGAGTCGGGATCACAGGCTATTTGTCTGAGACATTTGGAATACAGGCTATACATTACATCTGACAAAAAAAGAAAAAGGAAAATAAGTAATATAAGTTATAAGAGAGATAAAGAAGATGAAATTTATATAACTTTGATGCCATCAGCAAAAGAAAAGGGATCAATTTTTAAGATTTGAGAATGTATTACACAACAGGAAAGTGCGATTCATAGGGTATGCAATTCTATGCTCATAATGGCAAGGGTTCTCTCTAAAACCTAGGTTACCTTACTATACTTCACACAAGAATCTAAGGTAATCCTTTCTTCCCACCTTTTATCCCATTTTAACTCGACTTCAGAGACAATTTATTTGGATATGGTAAAGTTCTTCTCCAACTTCTTGTTTAGACATGTATGGTAATAACATTCTGGAATGCAAAATTCCCATTTTTGCTAAGCGTTTTGACGGATTTAGTGTTACTTGTACAAGTAGGGTTTTCTGACCAGTTCTGATGTACAGTTCCATTTCATCTAGCTACATCGTCCGAGGATGACTTTATCACAGATCATCCATGACGATGGTGTATCTAATATACTGCTTTACAAACTTTCTTCTTCTTCTATGGCTGCCAACAAGTGCCACTATGCCCATGTGCATTCAAGAACAACAATCATTGAAACATCGAGTTCTCACAAACTTTCCCCAAATTTTTTGAGTTAAACAAAAAGTAGCATGAAAAGCATTCTGTTAATAAATAAAAATAAAAAAATGAATGAAACATGAAACATGTTCTTCTATGGCCAATGTTCATTAAAAAAATGAAATATTGCTGTGTCTATGGCCCATGTTCATTAATGAATAACAACGATAGAAACATGTTCTTCTCATAAATTTCTCCTGTGATATAGTTATCCGCGATGCTAGGACTTTTTTGTTTTTGTTTTTGTTTTTGTTTTTGTTTTTGATAATCATAAAGTAATCAAACCAACACAAGCCTGATGGCCAAAACCAAAAAAACACCAAAAAACTTGCATCAACCAGGGCCAAAAGCATGGCATTAGAAGGACCTTCTTCCATCCATACCTGGGACACCCTCGATTGAAACCGCTAATTGAGCCAGCGCATTGGCAACAGAATTTTGACTTGAGGGAATACTGGTCATGTAGGTACAGTGATTCTTACCGTATGCCAGGGTGTCACAAGCAAAAGCTTCAGTCGATATCTGTTACTTCAGCTTCAACATCAACAACTGCTGTAGAAAAATCCTTTGCTGCACAACCAACGGTGGCCAGGATTAAAAGGGTTATTCTATTTATTGGTTTTCTTTCTTTTATTCTTTAGAAAGTGAAGAGAAGAAAACCTTTATTGGAGCGAGGAGGGAAATTATCAAACCCTTCGCCAAAGGTATTAGATTGGTTGGAGAATGTAACGGGATCCCTTACAAACTCATTACCTGCCACTGAATGAAAGCAAAGTGTTTCACACATGAAGAAGACGTGAAAACAACCGCTAAATGATTTAAATTCATAAACAAGGTAAGTATGTTGAGATCCAAACTAATGAATGCTATCTCATCTGATAAATACGTATGTACTTTTATCACCACATAATGCCCCGGTGTTGATGTAAATACCAATTAAAAAGCTTTTCGTAAATCAAGACGATATTTCAGAAATCAATTGACATCAAGTGACTATCACAATCGGATCCACTTGTTCATTAGGACATTTAGGATGCCCACAAGAAGCCATGAACAAATTTGAAAATGTCCAAAACCGTAGAAAACAACATAACTATGGATAGTCTAATGCCAACATCATGTGAAACCCCAACCAATTGAGTTAGGGTTTCATGATCAGTTCAACTCCAGAAATTTCAACATTTTATATAAAATACCAAAAGTCTCATACAACACAACTTATGAACTAATGAGAATGTTTCCTATTTTGGAAGCATTTTGAATTCATAGAAGAAAAAAAAAGCTAGAAGGGGAGGGTAGATCCAGTATCACCATTGTAATGCACACATGCAACCATAAAAACAACTAACACTGACCAGCCAGCCAGCCACATATTCTCAATCCAGCCAAAGTTCTGCAGATGACCAAAATACTGAATACAATGGACAAGAGAAACCACAGAGTTCTTGATGCCATAAGAATTCAATGTTAATTTTTTTAGGGAAAGGCAGATGATTAGCTTCCCAAGAGAGGTTAATAGGGGGTTGAGTTGATTTGATCCTAATTCTTTCCCAATTAAGTGCAGAATTGAGTTGTGTTTATGGTTTTCTTATTTTTTAGTTTTTTATGAAATGATTTATTTAGTGGGTATGGGATTTCTTTAGGGAAAGGCAGACGAGTAGCATCCCAAGAGAGGTTAATAGGGGGTTGAGTTAATTTGATCCTAATTCTTTCCCAATTAAGTGCAGAATTGAGTTGTGTTTATGGTTTTCTTATTTTTTAATTTTTATGAAATGATTTATTTAGTGGGTATGGGATTTCTTTAAGTAAAAGTAGCTTACATATTAGCATTAAAGGGCCAATTGTAGTGGACCATTACAAAATTCAGTTGTAATAATTGATTTAAGGAAGTTTTTGGAGATAATAACATTCAATATATATATATATATATATATGTCTTCTTTTGCTTTGGTTCATTCTATACTTCATAGGGCTTCTTATGGAGGTCAGAGGTCACAGATTTGAACCATTACATACTGGAAATTGCAGATTGCTGAACAAAGTCAGATTTTTTTCATCTTCTGGGCATTTGATCTGAGTTTATTCGGGTTTTCTTTCAAGCCAGCTACATCAGCTCGTGGCATAACACTTGATATAGCTAATTACAATGAGTCGTCCATAAAAACTCAAACTGTTTGTGCTTGCAAACTGCTTTTGCTTTGTTTTAAACATTATGTTTTACGCAATATTTTTTTTCGAACTTTTCCTTTCTGCAGCGAGATCTTTGTTAACTAAATCATACCCGACCACTACAAGGGATGAGACTTGGGCCCGTGCTAAATGTATGCGGTTAACAATTCATTTTAAGCTCAAGATTTAATGCTGAAACATACTAATGATTCCTGAATAGCAATGGACTGGGATACGGGCTTGGGCTCCAGGCAGGCATCTCTTGGATGGGCAAGAGAAGATAGGGAAGTTAATCATACACGGAACACCAGTTAATCATGTTGAGCCGATGTGAAAAAAAATCAATTTTCATGATAGACTGATCCATCGGTGGTGAGACCAATCGATCGATGGTGTCTGTAGGCGAGAAACAAAGAGCAGTGAAAGACCGTTTGATAGACCGATCGATCGGTATAAAAAGGATTGCCTGTTATAAATCTGCTAGGGTTTGCGGCCGCCAATGTGTTGTAGTATTTTCTTCTGTTATTCTTTTATTTTATCTCCTAAGAACTTTTTCTCCTTTGTAACCTCCAATCATATAGTGAAAGCGTGTGATCCCGTGGACGTAGGCACAGATTGCTGAACCACGTAAACCTTGTGTTTGTGCTTGGCTTGTTTCTTTCTCTTTTCTTCGTGATTATTCCGTGATTGATGTGATCGTTATTGATCTTAGGTGGGATTAGTGATCGCGTTCTAATCCCCAACAACTGGTATCAGAACTTCGGGTTAGAAGGTTAACGACCACACATGGCAGAAGAAGGCAATTTGATAGGAATTGAGAAGTTCGATGGTTTGGACTTCGGTTATTGGAGGATGCAGATAGAAGACTATTTGTATGGGAAGAAACTACACTTGCTTCTCTTGGGAACCAAACCAGATGGCATGAAGGATGAGGATTGGGCGTTGTTTGACAGACAGGTGCTGAGAGTCATCAGATTAACGTTGTCCCGGTTGGTAGCACACAACGTAGTCAAGGAGAAGACTACGACGGATATGATGGCGGCACTGTCAAGTATGTATGATACGCCGTTAGCAAACAATAAGGTACACCTCATGAAGAAACTCTTTAACCTAAAGATGGTTGAGGGTACACCCGTTGCACAACACTTAAACGAATTCAATACCATTATGAATCAACTATCTTTAGTGGATATTAATTTTGATGACGAAGTCAGGGCCTTGATTGTATTGGCCTCACTGTCAAACAGTTGTGAGGCTATGAGAACGACAGTGAGTAACTCTGTCGGTAAGAACAAACTGAAGTATGACGATGTCAGATATTTGATATTGAGCGAAGAGGTTCGCATGAGGTATTCAGGTGAGGTATCTGATTCGGGGTTGAATGTCGGTACGGCATTAAATGTTGAAGCACGAGGTAGAGGTAGAGGTAATGACAGGAATCAGAATAGGGGCAGGTCCAAGTCCAGAAGAAGCAGAAACAAGTTCAGGTTGGGACGACATATTGAATGCTGGGGTTGTGGTAAGACTGATTATATCAAGAAAAACTGTAGGGAGCAGAAGAAGAAGGCTGACGGTGAGTTAGCCAATGTTGTGACAGAGAATGTCCAGGATGCCTTACTCCTATTGGTCGATAGCCATATTGATTCTTGGGTATTGGATTTAGGAGTATCCTTTCATACAACGGCACACCAAGAGATTATAGAAAATTATATTGTCGATAACTTCGGAAAGGTATATTTGGTAGACGGAGAGGCTTTAGGCATCGTGGGTACAAGCGACGTCAGAATCAGAATGCCGAACGGGTTAGTGTGGAAGATACAGAAGGTACGGCATGTACCTAAACTGATGATAAATTTAGTTTCAGTTGGACAGTTAGATGCTGAAAGTCATTCAGTGACCTTTGTTGGTGGCACGTGAAAAGTCACCAAAGGAGCTATGGAAGTGACTCGAGGAACAAATACAATTATCTTGTACATGACTACTAGTACAAGGGATACAGTGGCATTGGCAGATAGCGGTTCAGACACGAGCTTATAGCATCAGAGACTAGGACACATGAGCAAGAAATGGATGAAAATTCTACAGTCGAAGAACAAGTTGCTGGGTTTGAAGTATGTGGAATTTGATTTGTGTGAGGGTTGCATTTTCGGGAAGCAAAGGAAGGTAAGCTTTTTGAAAGGAGGTAGGACACCAAAGCCAAACAGGCTAGAGTTGGTACACACATATATGTGGGGTCCTTTCCCAGTTGTATCTCTTGAAGGTTCGCAGTATTACGCGACATTCATTGACGACTCCAGCAAAAAGGTATAGGTCTATTTTCTGAAGCACAAGTCTAATGCGTTTGAAACTTTTAAAAAGTGGAAGGCCTTAGTTGAGACTGAGACCGGATTGAAACTGAAGTGTCTGAGGTCAGACAATGGAGGTGAATACACAGACAGGAAATTCAGGAATTTCTGCATAGCTAGTGGAATCAGGTGGGAGAAGACCATTCTAGGAACGCCACTGTAGAATGGAATGGCTGAGAAGATGAACCAAACACTAAATGAGATAGCCAGAAGCATGAGACTGCATTCTGGGTTACCCGACAGCTTTTGGGTTGATGCAGTGAACACAGCAGCCTACCTTCTGAATCGGGGACCGTCAGTACCATTGGGATTCAGAATTCCAGAGGAGGACTGAAGCAGAAAAGAGGTGAACTTATTTTTTCTGAAAGTTTTTGGTTGCACGTCATATGTTCATGTTGATTCTGATGCTATAGGTAAATTGCAACCAAAATCTAGGAAATTTTATTTCATTGGTTATGAAGATTATGAGTTTGGCTACTGGTTTTGAGACGACAAAAATTGAAAGATCATCAGAAGAAGGAATGCGATTTTTAATGAACAGGTGTTGTACAAGGATAAGTCAAGGGCTGAGACAGACAGTGCGTTGCCGGAGACGAAGAAATCCGAGTTCATTGACTTGGATGACATTTCTGAGGGTGCCAAATAGAATGGGGATGGGGAAAACAAAGAGAACGTGAACCCACAGATGAAACACAGTACACCAGTGACAGTAGTCAGGAGGTCTTCCAGGAGTATCAGACCGCCACAGCAGTTTTCACCGTCCATGTTCTACATTCTGCTCACTGACAGTAGTGAGCCAGAAAATTATATAGAAGTCTTGCAGACCGAGAGTTCGATGAAGTGGGAGTCAGCAATGAAAGATGAGATGGATTCCCTACTGACAAACCAGACATGGGAGCTGACTAAATTGCCAGCTAGAAAGAAGGCGTTGCACAACAAGTGGGTATACAGAGTGAAGGAAGAACATGACGGCAGTAGACGCTACAAGGCAATGTTGGTTGCCAAGGGATTTTAGCAGAAAGAAGGAGTCGACTTCATTAAAATCTTCTCCCCGGTTGTGAAGTTGACAACTACCAGAACAGTGCTGGGAATTGTAGTTGCAGAGGATCTGTTTCTGAAGTAGTTGGTTGTCAAGACTGCGTTCTTTCACGGTGAATTGGAAAAAGATATCTACATGAGCCAGCCTGAGGGATTTGCAGTGAAAGGCAAGGAAGACATGGTCTGCAAATTGAAGAAAAACTTGTATGGTCAGAAACAAGCTCCAAGACAGTGGTACAAGAAGTTTAATAGCTTCATGCAGAGTACCGGGTTTACCAGGCTGGAGGCAGATCATTGCTGTTATGCCAAGAGTTTTGACAGCTCATATATTATTCTGCTGTTGTACGTAGATGATATGTTTGTTACCGGGCCGTGCATCGAGGATATCAACAAGCTGAAGAAGCAGCTATCAAAGCAATTTTCCACGAAGAATTTGGAAGTTGTCAAACAAATTCTTGGGATGAGAATAGTCAGAGACAGAGCTGTAGGGACCGTGAGACTATCTCAGGTAAAGTATGTGAAGAAAGTACTGAGCAGGTTCAACTTGGATGGCACAAAACCTGTCAGTACGCCTTTAGCTAGCCATTTCAGGCTAACTAATGATCAGCCTCCGAAGTCAGAACAAGAGCAGGAGTAGGAGCACGTGAGTAAGGTTCCATATGCATCGGCTATTGGTAGCCTAATATATGCTATGATCTGTACCATATCAGATATCGCACATGCAGTAGGAATAGTCAGCAGATACATGAGCAATCCAGGAAAGCAGCATTGAGATGCTGTCAAATAGATTCTGAGATATTTAAAGGAGACTATAGATACGTCCTTGTGTTTCAAGAGGGCCTGACTGAAACTACATGGCTATGTGGATGCCGACTTAACCGGCGATATTGACAGTAGGAAGAGCACCACCGGGTTTGTCTACACCCTAGGTGGCACAGCAGTAAGTTGGGCCTCAAAGTTGCAAAAGGTTGTGGCTCTTTCTACGACAGAGGCAGAGTATGTTGATTGTTGCTGTGGCAGAGGCTGGAAAAGAGATGGCGTGGTTACAGGGTCTCATGGATGAGTTAAGTAAGAAGATTGACAAAGAGACGCTCTACTGTGATAGTCAGAGTGTCATATTTCTTGCTAAGAACCTGACATTCCATTCTAGGACAAAGCACATACAGCTGCGGTATCACTTCATTGGCTCGTTACTGAACAACAGTCAGTTGAATCTTGAGAAGATTAGCGGGGCGAATAATCCAACTGATATGTTGACAAAAAACGACAACATTGACAAACTGAAGTTGTGCTCGGCTTCGGTTGGTCTTCATGGATAGAAGACAGGAGGTTGGGTCTCACATGTTTGAGTATTTGTTTTGGTGGTTTCAAGGTGTTGGTGAGGTTGATGGGATTTCTCAAAACTTGGAGTGGTTTTACTTCAAGTGGAAGATTTGTTGAGCCGATGTGAAGAAAAATCAATTTTCGTGATAGACTGACCGATCGGTGGTGTCTGCAGGCAAGAAATCGAGAGAAGTGAAAGACCGCTTGATAGACCTATTGATCATTCTTTAGACCAATCGATCGGTCTATGCGAGGATCGCCTGTTATAAAGCTGCTAGGGTTTGCAGCCGCCATCGTGTTGTAGTATTTTCTTCTGTTATTCTTTTATTTTCTCTCCTAAGAACTTCTTCTCTTTTGTAACCTCCAATCATATAGTGAAAGTGTATGATCCCGTGGACGTAGACACAGATTGCCGAACTACGTAAACCTTGTGTTTGTGCTTGGCTTGCCTCTTTCTCTCTTTTTCGTGATTATTCCGTGATTGGTGTGATTGGTGTTGCTTTTGGGCGGGATTAGTGATTGCGCTCTAATCCCCAACAAATCATACAAGTTTAACTCTACATTCATTCATATTTACGCTCTGGCCACTTAAGTGAAAAACACCTAGTTCTGCCCCCATATATAATTAGAATGAAATGCTAAGAAGACTGATGTAGTTGACTCAAAAAAATATGGAAAAAGGCTTAGTTGATTTGGAAGAACTTATACTCAAATTCTCAAACCAATTCCATATAGCCTCTATAACCTTATCAAAATTACAACTTCAATGACTAAATGTCCCGCAGGATTTGTCCCAACATAACAAAATGCTCCTGCAAGACTACCAAAAACAAAGGGTCCAACAAACAAAATGGGAGTGGAGTCTAAAAAGTGTACCGTAACAATATAGGAGAGCGGTAATAGGATTTTAAGAAATTCAATTATTCAAAGCACTACACTGGCCCAGAATTAGTTGTTACCTGAGAAATTCAATTATTTGTTACCGTAACATTACAGGAGACCAGTAATAGGATTTTTAGAAATTCAATTATTCAAAGCACTATACTGGCCCAGAATTAGTTGTTACCTGAGAAAGGTTGACTACAAAAGGGACACAGCTGCAAATCATCCTTGATAGCAGATCTGCAGGAAATTGCATCGGGAAAGAAGTTAAGTAACCTTGTAGAATGCTTCGTATATTTATCCTCACATCTTAATCGGTATTGATCACACCTGAAAATCTGAAAACTATTTCCACAGTTTGGACACTGCATGTAGAGCACAGAGTCAACGAAAAAGAATCAATAAGCATGAAAGAGAATGAAACTTGTTAATCACCTCTTTCATTTAATAACAACCAAAAGGAACATTATTTTTCTGTTTTTACATCATATTTAAAAAAAAAAAAAATTTAAGGTGTAATCTACGAAAGTTAAGGGAAACTACACAGCATCAGACATAGATGCAAATTTCATAAAGAAACCTCCATTTTCATGAATGTGCCATATCGAAAAAAATATAAAGAATAAAATAAAAAAATGTAACATAGATGCAAATTTCAGTCGCACAAAAAAGTAATTTATCTAAAAAGAGCTTAAGAAGCCTCCTAAAGGACTCTCTATTAGAAGTGTATTTTTTAGAAGTAAAACTTAAAAAAATTGAAATATCTAGATACATATGTTTTAGTTCAGAGTTTCACCCTTATTCTGCCACGTGGAATTTTTTATTCTTTTTTTTTCTCTTTTTTTTCTTTATTTACTTAACTTCCCTCCAGGTGAGAAATTAGTTAGAAACCTAAAAGTTATCAGTTTCTCAAACAATATCTTCACAGTTAAACGAAATCAGTCAAAACAAGATTTTCTGCATCTTCCCAGCCAAGTCATAGATTCTTTAGACATTTGCTCATGTGGTCGTAGATTTACCATAGGTTCATTCAGAACTGAAACCATCAATACATCAAAGAGATTCCCTTCATAAAGCACCTACTTGATAATATGTCTCCCTTAGATAAATAAATAAAAGACCCAAAAAAAAAACTTGACCAACATATATACTCAAACCCTTACTTATTGCTCCAAATGGAAGCCCCAAAAATTGTCTTCAAATAAACAGTACTTCTTGCAACAAATTCACAAATTAGTATATGAACAGGTGAATCTTGTCATTCATGTCAGTGAACTACTGCCAGTATACGAGGACAGGTTTTAATATGAATGCATCCTCTAATATGGAAATGCTAAATGTCGCAAGAATGGCAGTAAAATAATAAACTCGTACCATCAAACATACACAATATTAGGAGGAACTGGTTTACAACTAAAATGTTGGATTTTGTCTCAAGGATTAAGCCAACATGAAAACTAGAACAATGCTAACAAACAACATAGCCTGTCCAGGTTGGACACATGTCAGAAACCTCCCAACGCTTGTTGGACACTCATCCAAAAGTGTCTTATTACTTTCTTATTATTTTAGAACTGGACAAGCTCCAACACTTGGGGCCACACACATTTAATATAGACATGAATGAAGCACGTTACATGTTTACAAAAATAGATTGGGCTACAAATGTAAAATAAGAACAATGTAGGATTTATGGTCATTAATACCTCATCCTTCGAAAGTTTTAATTTCCGGAAGTTTGTGAAAAATGATGTGCACCATCTATGATATATTGATTGATGGAACAACTCGTTAAATGAAGTATGGTTGATCTTGTCATTTGTAATGAAATGCAATAGTTATGTTAATGATATATTGATGATTTAGTTATGGAATATATGCCTTATTACTCTAGTTTGCGTTTTGTTACATTTTTTGTTATTTTTGAATTGAGTATTTCATATATTATCCAGCATTATATCAATGTATCTATTTTAACTTGTCCCTCACATATTGCTTTTTATTTTCAAAATGTCCATGTTTGCATGTAAGTGTCGTGTCGTTTATGTGTCTCTGCAACTTAGAAACATTTCCATTTGGGAAAATTTACAGTAGACTAGATTATAGATGGTATGTTTAGGAGGATATGATCAACCACTTTGGAGTTCTTGGGAAAGAAGCTCGTTTTGTGTGACCAATGAAAGAATCAATTTACAAGTTAAAAATTATAAGGAGCAAAGCAGAGAAACAACAGTTAAAAGTAGCCTCACACTGCTTTGAACTATATCTCGCCCAGCCCACCAGAGAAAAACTCCTAAACCCACAATTGGTACGATCACTGCAAGGAGCTGCATGTTAAAAAAAAATTCAGATCCAGAAACAACAATGGTTGTGACTTCCAACAAGGTAAATGTGGTCATATATAATGGTGGACAGATATCTGCTGAACCATAGCATCCAAAACATGTACGAAAAAAAAACTCAGACTCGAAGAGGCGAATTTAATCACAGAATGAGCATCACCATTGCCAACACATTATATCTGGGCAAGAGAGTGAATGGATGGCAAGCAAAGTAGCATGCAAAAAATGAACAATCTACCATGAGATCATTCAGATAGCACCTTATGAAGTTATCTACTCAGTACTGGCTTAAACATCAAAATGAATAGGAGCACATTCGTAGACAGAAAGAATAAAGAAAACAAAATGAAAATCTAAACATGAAAACACGGCATTAGAAAAACATATGCACACAATAGTACTCCAAGGTAAATATTGCATGCAAATCCTTTTGGAGATAGTTTGCGGGTTGGGATTCTTTGGCCAACGTGTGGTACTGCATATTATATCTGAAATAAGTCTAGAAATTCACCAATTTTCTCTCTACGAGATTCACCAATTTTCACCATATGAGTTTCACCAATTCTCACTCTAAGCTGAGATGTAAAACTCTTAGAATTGAAGGTCATATTTTCATGGAAATCAAGGTAAATTCTTCACCTGTTTCCATATGCATGCCAAATAACTTGAGAATAAATCAACATAACTTGAAAATAACTTAAAGAGACTGATGACTACAGCATTTTTTAAACAGAATAAATCGACATAATTTGATCAAGAGATGATTCCAAGTATTCTATCACCATGGCATTGGCAGCAGCTAAGCTTGCATGAAATTTGGAAGGAAAAACAAAATCTTAGAAAACATCATGAGCTCCTCTATAAGTACATCCCGCATTGCATGATAAATTAACTTATGTATTAAACCATTATTATATGATAAACAACATAGAAGATGATAAACATACATACATATATATATATATATATATAGAGAGAGAGAGAGAGAGAGAGAGAGAGAGAGAGAGACCCAAAGGGAAACAATTGCATCCAAAATCCAACCCATTGCATCCAAAAGCAAACCAAGTTGGCCGGTCATGGAAAGATAAGTCAAGCCAATAGCCAAACCAAGATTACCCAAAAGCCTCGCAGTGTTGCTGTTATCCCTCCCGCCGCCGCCGCCGTTAAACCCTTGATTGAATTTAACCACAACCACCCTCTTCTTCCTCTTCCACCCCTCTTCCCCAATTAGAACTCCAATTTTATCTCTACTCACTTCTAAGAACGACCATCTGTCTGGAGAAACCCCTAATTTAAACCTTTTTTGATTCAAAGAACCAATCTTTGTTATCGAAACGGAGTGATAGTTAATGGGTTCTGACATTCCCAACTCACAACTCCTCCTCTTGTATCGATAATCATGCAAGGAGTTTAAAACTGAGAGATTTATGGGAATTTGCAGAAGCGTTGACATGGCGAAAATTGGAAGTGACGAAGTTAAAAACTGCGAGTTTGGGTTTATCTACCAACGATTCATAACTTTTTTTATGTGCCAAAACGAAAGGAAATTTTTTTTTTTTTCCTTCGCTCTTCAATTATTGTATACATTTTTTCTCCTGCATTTGTAAATCCTTATAGATTTAACCCACAAAATCAATTATACATTGTTATTTTTTACCGGTAAGAATATGTTTTGATGTTTTATTATTAAATTTTAAATATAAAATTAATCACATACTATTATTTTTTATTAGTAAAAATATATTTTGTTTAAATAATACATTATTTTAATGATAAAAAACACTAATCTGTTATAAAATTAAAATGCATAATTAATTATAAATGACAACTATGTGTACAAAACTCTCGTGTATGCGGGGTCCAAAGTGAGATTGGACCATGAGTTTATAGTATAAAGTCTTATATTGCATTCGCAAGCCGTATATTTTCACATTTCAAACTCCTGTATTCGAGTTACACGATAACAACTTTACATTTGTAGTAAGACTTCCATTTGTAGGTAATTATATTTTCTTAGTTTTTTACTAATAAAAACATGCTTTGCTTAAATAATACACTGGGCCTTTTGGGTAGACAGTTTATTGCTTATTTGTTTATAAACAAATAAGTCAAAACACAAATAAGCTAGTTCGTTTATATGACACAAATAACCAATTTCGTTTAAGTTTGGTTCGTTTTGATAATTTTTGGCTTATTTTGATTTATTTGTTTAAATAAATTTGATTTATTTGGGTAATTTTTAACTTATTGACTTATTTGCTTATTGGCTTAAAATTTGGCATATTTGGTTCGTTTGGATAACGTAGTTTATTTTTGACTTATAAACTAATAAGTCAATAAACAATGTTTACCCAAATAGGGCCATTATCTTACTGCTAATTTAACCCCATTGGAGGACTATTTCAATCACGTGGGTTGGTTTATTAAGGATTAAAAGTTATTTTTTTTTTGTACATGAAAGAATTTAATCGTGCCAAATAATGTACTGTTTATCTCGAACTTATTTTACTCTCAACTAAACACTCTCTTGTAGAAAAACACTATATGAATAATTTATTTCATAATAATACGCTAAACACTAATTATCCAAATATACTAATTTTTTTATAGAAATAATTTTTCAACCAAAAGAGCCAATTATCTGTTATTGTATTCGTGATTAAAATATGTACTTAAAAGGATCGTTTGGCATTTTAAATAAAATTTAATAAAATAAAAAAAATAAATAATACTGTGAATTTTACGTATTTTTTAATATTAGAAGATTATAGATTGAATTAGGTTTACAATAAAAAAACTTACATGTTTAATTTAAATAGGATAAAAAATAGAATTAATAATTTTCATCTACTGAACATATAGTTACAATTACACAATACAAACGTAAAATTATTTATATAAAAAAAACAAAAATTAAACTGATTTTTCATCTATACGTGGCCTAATGAGCCGTGTTGCTTCTGAGGCTTGACAACGGGATGGATAAGGAAGATAATACTTGTCTGTGACGTATTCTAAATATCTCTTAACAATAAAGAAAGTTTAGGAGATGAACTATACATACAACCAACCAGTTTATAAAAGAAGAGTTTTGAAAATATTGATAATGATATTGATATGGATAAAAGTCGTGAAAAATTAAAACTTACTTGAAATTTATGAGGCATTTCAATCATTTTTATATTTTTGTATATAAGGGTTTCCGTATTTAGTTATTGGACGTGTTCTCCTGCAAATTCTTTAAAACTAAACATAGATGGATGTAAAAGAAAGAGCACTAAAATTGCAAGTTTTGAAGGGTTGTTCAGAGATAAGGTTGGAAGGTGGGCGGGGGGGGGTTGATAGGATTTTTTGGGAGAATGGATACAAAATTAAGTATTGAAGTAGAGTTATGGACGATTTACAGAGGAATCACCATTATGCACGAAAAAAAATGAAGAAACGTGAAAATTGAATTAAATTCTCTCAAAGCTGTTAATCTTTTAAAGGAAGGAGTTTCATCAAATTTTTAATACCAGAGCATTGTTAAAAATGCTACATTTTTCTTGACAAGAACCTCATCAACTATCCAACACGTTTATGGAGGAGCCAATCAATGTGCTAATCACCTTGCAATGTTCCTCTGGTGTCCATTGGACATTTCCTCTGGAACGATATTGTCGGGATAGGTTCTCTTAGGGATTAGGCTGTTTGTATTGGTGACTTTGTTTTCTTTTTCTTTTTCGTAGTACCAAAAAAAAGTTATAAAAAATATGAATAAACATAATTTTAAAAAAAAATGATTTTATTTTTAAATTTTATAAATCTTTGGTTATTCACATTAACAGTTTTGAAGATGAACTGTATATAAAACTAGTTATTAAAAATATGAATAAACATAATTTTAAAAAAAATGATTTTATTATTAAAATTTAAAAATCTTTGGTTATTCACATAATTTTTTGTGACTAAATTTTATCAATATCAAATGTTCATCTGAAGGAGAATTTATGGTTATTATATCAAAATATTAATATATATTCGAATGTAAATACAAAATATTTATAGTCAGCGATGTCTTACACGTGTGTTTTTTTTGTGTAATATCAGTGAGGAGTTGTTCAAATGTATATTCAAAATATTAATTAGTAATTTGTTGATAAATCTTGTTTGTTTCAACTCTTTTTTTTAATAAAAAATATTTTGAAATTTACGTATTAATTGCAATAATTTTGAAAAAGAGTTACAATTTTAGTTATTCTTTTTCTTAATATCAGTGAAATTCTATTGACGGTGAAAGTTCATTGGCAATAAAATTTTGTTCAATTTGCACTATTTATTTCTTAAATTTTCATGCAATTTTTGAAGGGTACTATTGGTTCAACTAAATTTCAAGAAAATTATTATTTCCGTCATTTATTTTGAAAAACTAGTTGTAGGTTTCTTGTATTTTTCAATATTTATGTATTGGTTGCACTATTTCTCAAAAATAAGTAAATATTAAAATATTAAATGTAAATATTAAGAAATATTGAGCTTATAAGACTAATTGTAAGTTTATTGAGCTTATGAAACTAGTTGTAAATATTTCAATCATTTATTTATGTATAATATTCTATTTTAATTTAATTGAAGAACCGAACAACGTAAAAACTTGTATCTTATCTTTATTTCACCCAAATTAAATTCTTATAACAAGGGACTATGGCCAAATCGCCGTACACATTCAATATTTGTTGTGCCCTTAAAATCTTAACTACCTCAATTGTTGCTAATAATTTTGAACAACTGCGTAATTACTGGATATTTTCAATATACTATATTACATTCTAATATATCAAAACAAATATTTTGAGTGAAATAATATTAACTTATCATTGTTTTTAAATAAAAGACAAGAAAAATATATACTTAATATTGTTTGGACTACATTTAAAAATAATATGTGGCACCTAGTATTTATTTTAGAAAAAAGATTTTAGAAATTCCTAAGATGGTGGGGGCGGTTAAATGGCACAAATATAAAGTGATATGTGAAAACTCGTGATAATTATGATGATAATGAGTAAGAAGTAATTATTCATTGGAATTGGAATCTATATATAAAGTTGGAGACTATAAAATAGAAAATGTGGTTACTAAAATAAAATAGCGCGAGACACTTGACGCAGTAGGAGTTAGTCAAAAATAAAAGTAGCCGGAGAAAAAGAAGACAAGGGAAGACAACAGTTGTTTGGTTACCTTATAAAGAGTGGTTGGAGACCAAGAGGAAGGAACGCATTGACTCAACGCATCAAGCTCCGAGCTATTGTCAACTTCATATATTGTATTTTCATATTTTCAATTCTTGTTCTTAGTTCAATTTCTTGTTAAAGCATCTCCGGGTGTTTCAGTTTCAGCTTTGGTTACAATTAATTCTAAAATAATACCAATTGATTTCACTTCTTTGTTCATTTTTGTGTGAGTGCAATTTTTTTTATATTTATCCTAAAACACTTGATATTGAGAGAAATTCTCTAAATTGAGACAATTTTCAAGCTAGACAGGCTTATTACTTCGGGCCGCACACAATTGGCCTTATAGAAGTTCGAGTTTGGCATAATTTTCAACTAAATTGGACATAATTGTCTTGGCGCTTCTATTATTTATCATTAGGTCCTGATGATCTTTAGCACAAGCACTAAATACGTATTGAACTTCTTCAATTACCAAAAATACTACGCATACAATGCCACGCATTACTTCGAAAATACCTAATAATTTTGCATAAACAACAGTAGACCATGACAACGCCCAATCCAGCCACAGGTCTATCACGAGACTGGATTGTAGATTCTTGTATACTCAAAAAATGGAAATTACATCATTACAGAGGCCATATATTATCATCATCATATTTATATAAACACACATTAATAAGCTCAATAAAACAGATATAATGATCAAAAATGAAATTCACCTTTATAGTCTTTTCCACACATCGATTCGGCTTTTCTAAACTAGTCCTTCTTCTTGTCTTTCACGCTTGGTTTAACCGCCTCGTAGTCTCTGTAAGGTCCAACACTATATGCATGCTGTTGAATGGCAGAGAAGAACACCATTTCCACACACACCAAAGCATTTTGAATGGCTTCTTCAATCTGCTCTACTTCAAGCCAGAAATGGTGAGACTTGATGATTCCCAATGCTACAAGAATCTCAAGTAAAACTCCCTGCAAAAATAAGCAGAGAATGTCAAGTAAAAGATATGACAGAAAAACACAACTTAAGGGAATGGTTAAATGATCTCTCTATTAAAAAAGTGGGTATTTTTGGAAGAGTTTTCTTGAAAACAGTTTGTCAAATAAAATTTCAACATTTTTCAAAAAATAAAAATAGAAATAAAAATGATACCAAACAGGATGTAACACATGAAATAATGGAGATTAATATCTTAAGCATTGCTAAAATAAAGTGTGCCACGCTTCGTAACCGTTGCAGTTTTATAGTTTTTTAAAATTATGTATTTTCTCTTTGTTCACATTCTCTATTTCTTAATTTTGAATTACTATTTAATTTGATTTCTTTATCTTCCTCCTTTTTTTTTCTGATTTTACTTATCCCTTACAATAAATAGTTTCACAAACTTATCAAAATAATAATAATAATAATAATAAATTTGCAGAAATATCGTGCACCACAGAGTAGTATATGTGTGTGTGTACACACTAGCAACCATAGCACAGGCGATGCATATTAAACTGAAAGAGACACAAATGGTGGATTTCGTGAGATGAGAAAAAGTGAGCTTTGTGTCAGTTATAAAGAACATGGAAGGTACATGTAGTTAAATTTTTTGGGTTTTTTCATAAATAAAAACATTGCTACCAAATACCACTTTACATATTTATTCTTCACCAATGAATGAAAAATCATGTATACCCTCCACTAACTGAACAAAAAGCATCGTAACACAGCCTCATAAAAATTTGGTGTTACTCCCAAGTGTTTTATTATTTTCAATTAATTCAAGATTCACCTTACTTTTTCACATATAATCAATTCTATATTTTCCTGAAATTACAAAAAAAAAATCAATATTAAGATCATTTGAAATTTAACATCAGGAAAATTAAGTGAGTTTTATAACAATGGAGAAGAATTAGAGACGGTGAAGACGAGAAAGGATGAACAAGCTGGACTGAGAAGAGTGAGTCGACTCGGATTAAAAATGGCTAGTACATAGTTGAGTCACATATAGAAGTATAATGAACTTTTCATTATCACCTAATGTTGTGAACAGTGCATTTTAGTCCAAAAACCACATGGAATTAGGTGCTTATTTAATTTGCACATGACCCAAACCACAGGGCAGTAAAGTGAATTTTGCCAAAATAGTAATTATCCAAAGATTTATGGGATAATTTGCAATTTTTGAAAGGAATGATAAAGTCTCTCTTTCTCCTATTCTTTCACCAATTTGGAAACACTAAAATACTGTGCAGAACCACCATAACAACTATTCTTGATCAAGTCCGGGATACATGAACTGAGTTTTGGTATTTGGAAAAACCTAATGAAATGCTAAGATATCAAACAGAAGAATAAGAAGAAGGTGGGCTATTACCATTCAAGCGATTAGACTAAGATATCCAAGATTCTAGGACAGTAAGATCTCAGCCTCACATATGAGGTTTATCCCAAACATTTTATGTCACAGACTACATTCCCTAATAAGGAGTTGATAATAATTTATTATGTTTTTTTTTTTTGCATGAAGGTAGTTTTTAATAGGTTTGTGTTGTATTTTATTTAGTCTCGTGTGTACATGCATACGTATTTGTGTATTCAATATAGCTTGATGTACTTAATATGTTTTTGTAAAGAGAGGGTGCTTATTTTATTCATATAGATGTCCTTTGACTACCTCTAAATCTTGCAACTTCATATTCATAGCAGTAGATGAAATAAGGCAACTTCATCCACTTACAAATTAGAAGTTTACTAGGTTTTTACACAGAAATCCTTTAACAACCTTTAAAATTTGCATTTTTTCAGATAGATAGTATTGAATTTGTGTGTACGGAATGCATAACAGCATTTTTTAAAAAATATTGATTCAGCAAAATATTGTCTATTGTACAGATATAGATGGAATGCATCTACATAAACTTGCCCCGGCTATGCACTTTTTTTTTTTTGGTTGAGACCTTTTTTTAAAAAACATTTTCAAGGGATAGAGGATAGGGAAACCATCAAGGGAAAATCATCTAGAAGTTTGAAGTAACTTTGAAACTCAGTTTTGGCAATTTAAGAAAATGGAAAGTAGCTTTGCATGTCTAAAATTTAGCTAGCAACGTAATCAACGCACACAAATGGTCTTTTTATTTATTTATTAATTCTTTTTGTGCTATTCCAAAGACCTAGGAAGAGATAAAGCTGAAGGAGCATGACTTAGTAAGGTCCTCAAGGCACAAAAATGGTCTTGGTAAGTCACATCTACTACCTTCGGTAGAAACAACTGATGGTGGCCACTGACACATTGTCTGAATATAGTACAACATGCCCAAACCAGCAATTAAAATGAACCCAAAAAACAAAAACATAAAATTAGTATCCGACATCACCAAAGATCCCCAAAATTACTTAAAGTGCATTGTTAGAATTCTAATTGGTTTTCTATTTACAGAGGATACATAGATACAAAGGCAGATGAAATAGGCATCCAATATCAAGTTATTTCATGTGTTTGGATCTTGTGGAAAATTTTAGGGGAAGTGGTTATTTTTCTTTGTTTGTTTTTGCCAAAAAAAAATAATAATAATAACAGAGAGAACAAAATAACTTTCCCTCATTTGATTTAAAGAGGAAAAAAATAATAAGGTAACTAAAATTGTCAAAAAGAAAGATGAAAGAAAAGAGAAAAGAGCAAGAAAGGAAATTTAGGAAGCAAATAACTTTCCATTTATTTTCTCTCAGATTTTCCCCCCATTCCTTCCATTCTAGGAACCAAACAGAGGAAGGGATTTTTTTTTCCTTTCCTCTTTTTCCTTAAGTTCCAATTTCCAAACAAAGCCTATGCATGTTAACTCTAGTTTGGAGATCCAAGTAACAAGGAAAAACCACACTGAAAGTTCAAAACCATGTTGTTATGGCCTTGGTTCCACAAATGACAAGTGCATCACACTCAACTCTGAAGCTTTTAGATTGAACTTTTGAAGCAAGGGAACCGAAGCTTACCTGCCAAAAACAAAAGAAGACAATCCCTTTGATGCACAAGAACTTTGCCAGGGGCTTGTGTGGTTCCAACTCTTTTGCAAACACATGGTAAAAAACCACAAGAGAGTACAATGCAAGTGAAACTGAGATGTTTAAAATGATGGTGAATGTCCAGCTGACCCAACTAGGATATACTCCAAGAAGTTGAAGAGCTATCATCAAAATGGAGCACACAGGGCGAATCACAACAAATTGCCATGTCCAGTACTTCAGAAGCTTCAATGTGCGATGGTTTAAACGGACGGTGTGAGGCTGCAGTTGATACGAAAAGCGTATTAGATATATAATTCTGCAATGAGGTTAAAGAATGGATGAAAGGCTCTGACAATTTTGGTGGAGATCCATGTCAAATTGAATCAAGAGAAACACATACAAATTGATACTGTAATGTCTATATAGTCGGCATTTAAATTGGCTAGGTGATCCAAGTTGGTGTGCTACGGAGTACTGAGTTGAGACATTATTAATATTCTCATCAAACTGAATAACAAAACCAGTTAATTCATGCACTACTCAATTCTGATGTTTTATAGTTTGACTAAGATCTATATAGATTCCCTAATTGTATTTAATGAGCCTGTAACAGCATTAACCACTTCCGCTTGCTCAAAACTGGAACACTCACTGGACTCACTATCACTAGAAAATTAAGAATACTACCAACTCAATAAGCGAATTGAATTCCAAAGGGTGTGGATAATATTTGCCTTTTTAAGAATGACAGGGTCCCTTTTCTTTCTCTAGCTATTTATAAAACATATTTAGCAAAAAAAAGTTATTTATAAAAGATAGTCAGACTAGGATGAAAGAAACGAAATTTAACCTTGGGTAAATATGTAGAAACTGTTTATAAAGACGTTGCAATAGCATAGAACGCAGAATATTCTGACAAAATAAATTCTCTCTTGGCGTGTCATAAGAGCTATTCCATAGTAAATGATAGTGCAAGCATTATAAGAAACATGAAATCATAGAAAATTTACGGGTTAATAACTTAGAACTACTGTGCGAATAGTAAATATGCAACAATTCCTATGATCCAAGGTAAAATCTTTTTAGCACATATTGGACCTATGGTGGACTCGGGTATGGATGTTGGGTGCGGGTATATGTCTAAGTGTTGGATTCATCTAATTCTCATGTTAAGAATACTTGGGAGACAACAAAATATTCATATTTTGCTCATATTTCTCTTTTATTTTCTAAGGTAAATAGTGTTTATAAGGGTTCCATAGAGCTATTCATAGGTTTATTGTAAACTCGAATTACTAAATATGTTTTTTAGGTGAATATCCAACTAAAAATGTTGGACATATGCTATACCCTTATCCAAGTATTAAGTGTCCGATACGAGTATTTTATACATTTAAAAGAGTCCCCATAACATAAGTTGGGACCCTTATTATCACTGGCCTCAGTACATTCTACTAGAATAATTATTTGATTGCTATAAGAAACTACTCAAAGATATAAAAATTGGATTTTGTATTCATAACCATCCCTACCAAGCAATTGGGGGAAGATACACAGGCAGACCAAATTTGATAAATGCAGCTAGTCCCAAGTAAAAACAAAAGTAACAATTAAGACAATCTCTAGCAGAATCTGAGCATAATCCATTTCTCAAAGAGAGAGATACAGATAGAGAAAAAGATTGTTAGACAACTGACAACCAATTTACTAACAACAAATAATGAGTGAATAATTATAATGCCATTAATCAGCACAAGAAGATGAATGACTAGAATGGATATATTGCCCTGTCAGTACAATGTGCAATTGCTTTCAAAATGAAGAAATGTTAGATACATAATAGGCAAAAACAATCTGTTTTATAAAGCAACTTGTGGATTAAGCATAGAGAAATTGCCCTCACTACGGCGCTTCGAGTTAATAGCAAACGTCTCTCATTATACAACAATTTTCAAGAATCAGAAGCAGCACAGCAATCTGATCCTTCGGCGAACACAAACTATGGTTAAAACTCTCTCTCAGAAGTTCAGGAATGCAAACTATGAAACACAGCAGAAGCACAGGAGAAGAGGGAAGGATTTCTGTATATTGCAGTGTCTCAAACCGGGTAATGAGCAGCCTCTAAATAGGCTCCAAATGTGTCTGTTCGGCCAAGCCGAACATGCATGAAACCGGTTAGGCCGAACAGGCACGAAACCAGTTCGGCCTGGCGGTTGGACCGCTCAACAGGCGTGAACCCGTTCAAACTCCAACGGTCTCAAACCGAACCCTCTAACGGTTCGGTAACAATAACGCCAACGGTAACTTTAAATTTAAATAATTAATATTTAAATTCAAAATTTTAAATAAATAAATTTTCAACAAAAAGATAAGACTTGACCCGAAACATGCAACCCGCGACCCGCGGACCCAGACCTGAGCTCGAGCCCAGCCCGGTTGGTTGGTCGGTTGGACGAGCAGGCGGCGGCAGCAGCGAGCGCGTGTGGATTTGGGTCGAACCCACCGTTTGGTAGGTCCTCCCCGTCCACAAAACTGGGTACCCTCAATGTGGCGCACCCCTTAAGCTCAACTTGACTTACAAAAGCTATTCACCCATGTTTCTCCCAACCAATGTGGGATTGAAACTCCTTTTATACTAAATTGGACACTCACCATTTTCTCTCCCAACCTGTTAGCCCAAGGGCTTTTTAATTTGATTTTGATGATTTTCATAATTCATTTTCTAAGAATAAATGAATTTAAAATGATAATATTTTATGTTTTCAAAATGAAAGTATTAACACATTTTGAACAATCAAGGTTGACACTTTAGCCAAAAAAAAATAGCTTTTATCTCAAAAGGTTCAAACACATAAGCATTCTTTAATTAGAATATTTTTTTGTTGATCTTAATTGAAAATTAAGTCAAATACTTTTAAGAAAAAGTATACTTGAAGCATATCAAGTGTGTCAACACACATTGATCAAATGGTTTGACACCTAACTATTTTTCAAGTTGATTTTCAGGTACCAAAAAGTTAGTGTCGACACAAACTAGTTATGTGTCAACACAAAAGTGCCGAAGTGCTCAGGACTCATTTTGAGTTGACACAAACATATTTTGTGTCGACACAAAAGTGATCCTCACTTTTGGTTTTCAAAAGTTTGGGTCGACACAAATGGAAATTGTGTCGACACAAAACAACTGAGACCTCATGCAGATTTTTGGTGTCGACCTCACGACAAATCGTGTCGACCCAAAAGCCCCGAGCCTGCCTACAAAATTTTGGTGTTGACCCCAAAAAGATTTGTGTCAACACAAAACAACCAAAGCTGACTGGAGAATTTTGGTGTCGACCCCAAAGCACATTTGTGTAACATAAAGGTACCGAGGCTCCCTGCAAGATTTAGTGTCGACACTAGAGACAAGTTGAGTCGACACAAAGTTGTTTCTCCGGATGCTGAAGTTTCAAATGAGTCGACACCAAATTCATTTGTGTCGACCCCAAAATGTTGGAAGGTAAAGTGCAGAATTTGTGCCGACCCTTAGAAGATTTGTGTCGACCCAACCACTTGAAGAACCCTACCCTAAACATTTTGTGTCGACACCAAAGCTATTTGTGTTGACCCTAAAGACAAAAATTCAAAATACGGCAGATCTCAACAGTTGCATTTTTGGCATTTATTGCCCCCACCAACCTCCAACGGTCAAGAACTCACAAGAACTTATATAAGGAGTTACTTCTCAGCATTTAAGAAGGTTGGAGACTTGCA
>JAOTRH010451423.1:0-30434 GCA_034768845.1 Heliamphora exappendiculata | reverse complement strand
ATTCTATACTGACTATATGAATTGATCCACATCCCGTATTATCATGTATTACACGAACTCTTAATCCTGAAGTGATTAATTAATTGTGTTCAGATGATTTACAGTACTTTGAGTCGTCAATAGTTGAGATTTTCTCCATGAGATCAACAATACCGATGAGTTGGATACTGGCGTTATTTGTCCGATGATTGATAATCAGCTAATGGAAACCACGTCCGATTTAGGTTGAGAATTTTTTCCTCGTGTGCTTTGCTTATAGGTTTGATTATGCTAAAATTGTACAGCGGATTTTCGGATCCGACATATCAAAAGGTTAAGCAGAGCGGTTGGGAGGAGAATAGGATAATTAAATCGGGTTGTCAGTAACCTAATTTATTTATTAGGAATCCATATCTTAAATCTGAGGAGAATTTAGTGCATTTGATAATTGAAAACTCAAGAAATAATTTGAGTTAGGGCCGGGAGTTCAGTCAGGACCTTTAGTGGAATAAGTTCTGGTTCGTACCGGAAAGGATCTAGCTCGGGGACAGAGTTAGAGATATCCAATTTTAGCGTACAGTTAACTCGAGTCCAATACTTCCTTGTAATCCCTCACGTAGCCCATTATACGCAATGATATTTTTCTTGTTGGTTTCGGTAATTATTTAATTTAATTAGAATGTCGATTTTGCCGCCGAGAATATTTAGGAATTAAATTGAATGTTGAAGGGCGGTTTAGGTTTTTGGCACACCTAGGGATTACTCCCTAGGTGGCCGGCCCTAATAAGGGAGTGGAGATTTAGTTTTATGAAAGATATATATCTTTTGCTTAATTTTAGGAAAGAGAATATATATACTTAACATTATCTTTGATATATGGAGAAATATATCAAAAGGAGGTTTTATATATATAAAACCCAAAAAACCCTAATCCACACACCATAGCCGCCGCCCCCTCTCTCTTTTTGGCAATTAATTATGCATTCTTGGAAAGAAGTGTGTGAGAAGAAACCAAAAGAATGAGAACTCTTTGATCAAAATCGGTGTCCACACACCGTGATCGTCGTAGTGCGTTCGGGACATACGTGGAAAGATTGCAAGGTCGTCTTCAACCTATTCGGGATTTCTTGACACTTCTCGACAAGTTTCATAAAGGTATCATACTATTAAAATTAATATAATTCTCGTTTTTCATGAAAAATGCATACGCTACTTTTTACATTCACGGTGTCGGTTCAAAATTTTTTCAGCTCCAACCGCACCTTTAGAGGTCTTATATAATAGACCATGTAGGTCACCCGTATGTTGAACTGATGTAGGGGAGGCAGCCGTGTTGGGGCTCGGCTTGGTGCGTGAAACAACGGTGAAAATTACTGCAATTCATTAACGTTTAGTGATGGCCCAAAGCCGTCAAAAGAGTTATGCAAACCGATGGAGGAGGCCACTGGAGTTTGAAGTTGAGGGTCGTAGCGGGAAGTTATCACCGCGTTTTATTGGACCATTTAAGATCCTTGAGAGGATCAAAGAGGTAGCCTATCGACTTGCTTTACCTCCCCAGTTATCATCCATTCACAACGTATTCCGTGTTTCAATGCTTAAGAAGTATGAGCCAGATCCGTCTCATGTTTTAGACTGGGCCGAATTGTGAGTGGAGGACGACATCTCTTATGAGGAGCGACCGGTAAAGATCCTTGACACAAAAGAACAAGTTTTACGTGGGAGGACTATTACATATGTCAAGATTTTGTGGCTTTATCATGGCATTGAGGAGGCCACATGGGAGCTCGAGTCTAAAGTTCGAGCAAAGTATCCAGATTTATTTGCACCATAGACCGTGTAGCAAATTTTAGGGATTCCTTTTTGGGGGAAGAGTTGTAAGACCCGATTTCTTTATTTTTTTTTGTTAATTAATATGAGGTGTTTATTAATTGACTTTGGTTTGATATAAACTGCGAAACATATGTAGATTATCAGATGGGTGGTGGCCAATGGGCCTGGTAACTTTCGTTTGAATTTTGGGTAAATCCACCGATGTGCACAGAGACCCGCAAATTTTAAATTGAGGATAATTTTAAAATTTGATAATTTATGAGAAATTAATTTTGAGTTAATGAAATTTTTAAAATATTAATTTTAATGTTATCAATACATGTATATTGATTAAAAATACATCACAAGAATTAAAAAGCATTAAAACTTTGTCTTGGGTTGTGTGAGTGGGGTGGGCCCCACCCACTTATCTTCTCTTGCAAGACATCCCTCACCCTTATTTGTTCCTCTCTCCCACATTACTCTCTCTCTCTCTCTCTCTCTCTCTCAAGCTCCATCCATGGAGATGAGCAAACCCTAGCCTTCCCTCTTCATTTTCCTCATCTTTGGCCTTGATTTTGGTGACGCTACAAAGACGGAAAGTGATATACTCGATGAGGGTTTCACATTTATCCAAACGGAATTTGGTTTTGACGCTTTTGGGATGTCCACAGGAAGCTAAAAGCTTCGAATTTTAACCCAAATGGTAGGATTCTAGACTACCATAGTTTAAATGTTTGATTTATGTAATTAAATGCATTTTTTGTATAATTAAAATGCTTTGAGTAGTGATTTCATGCCTTAAACCCTAGTTTTGTCGATTTCAAGAAAAATTATGTGGGTTTATGTTGGATTGGTAGTATGTGAGTTGGGTCTTATTGGGTTAATGAAATTCGAGAGTTTATTTTCATATGATCTTGAAAATAAGTATGAATCCATGTTAATATCATAAAAGGAAGGATTTGTTGATTTAAGGTTAACCTTGAGGGTTGAGATTTTAATTTCAAGCTTGGGTTGAAATTGTGTAACATTGTGAAAATATTGTACCTTTAATCCATAGATTTTGGATTGTACCTGTGTTGGGTAGTTAACTCTCGTTTAAATGATTTATTTAGCGTACCAAACAATGTGGTTGAACTGGGATTACATTGCCCCTCAGTGAAAGTTTGTAAAACTTGTGCAAATAGGTGATTCGATCCTTTGGGTTAGCCCTCCTAAATGAAGTGGTTGCCCAAGATGGGTGTTTATTGTTGTGGCATATTATAGAGTTTAGGATTGACTAGTGAGTCCTTGTGTAGCCCAGACCTAGATCAATTGGACAATAGTTTATAATTGTCAGTCGGGTCCCATGGGGAAACGAGGTCGGCGCATGGTTAGATAATTTGTGGTCGCATATGGATTGTTGATAAATTACTTGATTTTATGATTTTTTAACAATCGAAAGGGATTATATGAATACCGTGGATTTTTAAGTTAATAACCTATGTGTGGTGGTGTTATTTATACAACTGTTAATTACATGTCATGCATTAATTTTGTTAGTCTACTCCTATTAGATTTCGGCTCACGTTATTAGAATAAAAATATTTTTAGGTTATGGAGACACCCATTTGACTTGATGATGAAAAAGAACGTATTTTGGTTTAGGAGTACATGGGATTAGCATGTGATGCCTTCGACTTTTTGGTTGTTAATCTATATGTAAATTTGAGATATAAATGTTGTAATCTTATTTTGGAATATGTAAGCCGCTTTGTATATCCATGTAATTAGAAATTTTCAAGGTTAGAATAGTTTTTTTATGCAATCGGTATTGAACTATTATGGTTTTTTATGCAAACATCCATGTGTTGTAAGGCTTAAAGCCATAAATCCTTATATTGTATAAATGGAATGATTATATGGGTGTTAAGGTTGCTTATAAGTTTGGATGCTAGAGATTATGTTTTAGGATGTAGAGCTTTGGGTTAAATCTTCGTGAGAGGTTTTGGGTGGCAATTTGATTACATCTATTTGTTCTATAATTGGTTTTCATCAAGGTTTATACTTTGAAACTCTTTTCCTAAATCATGGTGTTGGTGGATCTTTTAGCTTAAAAAAAGGGCTTGTGCTGGGTTAGTCTCGGGTAGGGGACCGTTCGAGCGGAAGGGAGAGTTCTCTCAAGTGGTCAGGCGGCAGTGTGTTTTGCCTTTGGCTCTGCCAAGTGGCCGTTTGAGCTGTGATGAGTCCGCTTGAGCGGCGATGTGGCAATGTGTTTTTTTTCCTTGATCAAGTGGCCATTCGAGCAGTGGTGGGCCTGTTCGTGTGGGCTCACCTAGGCTGGTTTGTGGTCTTTTTTTATATGAAGAGAATCTTTCCGTCTGGGTTCCTTTTTTAAAATCCTTTTCGGTAAAATTAGAGTCTCGGGAGTCTTCTTTCAAATCGTTTAACTCTCATCTCTTAAATTGTTCAATTCGAATGTTTTCTTTTGGAAAAAGGGTTCAAAATTTGAGTTTTGTAAAAAGGCAGTTGTCACGAGATAATCATTTGGCGGGTTATCGTGGGCAGTTCATGCGCGTCGATTTTGGGGGCATGACATATGCAATTTGCCACTTCATATTTGATACTCCTCTAGTATGTAGATGACATGCTCATTGCATGATCAGACCTGGACGAGATTTTTAATCTCAAAGCACATTTGTCCAGTGAATTGGTTGTTGGGACTAAAAACCAATATTCTTAGATTTTGTACGTGATTCAAGCAAAAACCTTCTGGACAGGCAAGTGCTGAAAAAGGCTCCAAATTAAAACATTTTAATATCGAACAACAAAAAATAAAAACCTGTATAACTCACCAAGTTACTTTAGAATTATACCTTTTGAAATCTTATTGAATTGATTTTGTTTACTACAACAAACTTTAGTCAACAAGTCGCCACAGTTTTTTAGTAGAAGTCAAATCTTCAAGTCAAGCTTTCTGTTGTATTCTCGAATGTTAAAAAATAAATAAAGCATGAATTTTGATCTATCGTGTTTTTCAAAACCTTTCTAGCTACCTATTCTTTGGTTTTCATAATATGTGAAAACCCTAGACTAATTATAAATCATCTGGCGATTAAGTTTTATAATAGCATATAAATAGGCCATAGCAGAGACTTATAGAGTAAATAAAATGTGGGCTTTCAATATAATTATGAAACCCTACTTTAACCATGAAGTAATTTCATAAAAACATAAATTATATTTAATTTCATTAAATAATTATAATTGCATTCACAGCCTTATTCTCAAAAATAAAATATTCAAGCTCCTGTTAATAAATGCTTATTTATTCTCTGCACGTTAAGATTACAGATACCCACCAATTAAATTACTGACAATTATATGTAATCGGCTTCTTTGAAAAATCTTTAAGACCTTTCGCATAAATTATTTGACAAGCTGAATTATAAAATCTACTTGTAAGGTTTGGTTTGATCAAAATTTAGAAGCATTTTTAAAGGGATACCATCAATCTTGATCACGTGACGTTGATTCCGTCAATAATTAATATTCACCATATAATTAATGCCGTTATTCAACTCACTAGGATTATAAACCTGTAAAGATCATATCCTTTAATGAATCACAATAACGAACATTACATATACATGTTTAATAATTATTTCGAAATTAAGAATATAAGCACTCATAATAACTATGGGTATAAATTAATTTATATACTCAGTATAAAATTAATTAACCCAATGTAATCCTGCTCAATACACACAAAGTGTACTTGTACAATGAGTCAGAACAATTATCGAAATAATTATCGTTTCCCGTAATCAAGATAGATCTACTAAAATATTGTCCTACAATCCTACCGATTGTGTATTCAATTCCATCTAATACTATGAACCAAAAATTTATATTTTATAAGAATCGATAATCTAGTCTTCTATATATAAGCCGAACTCTACATACCATATAAAATACTATGTAGAATAAAAAGCACCCATGTACAATATTAAATAAATAATGTAACGCATGCATTACTCATTAAGATTCTCATAAAATAGAAAAACTAATTTTGTTAATAAATAAAATCAAATAGCAAAAATTCACAACCATAGTTTTTAGTATATAACTCTAACATTTACCATAAAGGATTTGGGGGCACCCAAATGGATCGTTGGTATGAGAATCAGTAGGGACAGAAAGAGCAGAATGCGGAAGCTTTCACAGTCAAAATATGTTGTTAAAGTTATGCAATAGTTCAATATGAAAGGTGATAATCCTGTAAGCACCCCTTTGGGAAGTTACTTTAGACTTTCAAAGGAACAGGGAGCTGCCACATATGAAGGGAAGAGTTACATGGATAAGGTACCATCCACATCAACTATAGGCAGCATTATGTAAGCAATGACATGCACGAGGTTAGACATTTCCTATGTAGTGGGAGTTATGAGCATCTTTATGTCTAATTCGAAAAAGGAGCACTGGGAAGTAGTATAATTGATTATGAGGTATCTTAGAGGTACTACAGATTATGATTTGTGCTATGATGGGTCAGGAATTCAGTTGCAAGGTTTTATGGATTCACACCTAAAAGGGAACATTGATAGTAGGAAGAGTGTCATCAGATATGTATTTACCTTGGGCAGTGCATAGTCAGGTAGGTATCTAGATTGCAAAAGATTGTGAGTATCTCTACCATAGTGACAGAATATATAGCAACCACAGAGGCATGCGAGGAGTTAATACGGCTGAAGGATTTCTTGAAGGAGCTGGATAAAGAATATATTAAGTGTCAACTGTTCAGTGACAATTAGAGTGCTATACATCTTAAGAAGAATTCGGCATTCCATTTAAGGACCAATCACATCAACATCAAGTATCATTTTGTTCGGTCTTAGTTGGGATATGGACAGTTTGATTTGGAGAAGATTCACATGAATGAGAGTCCTACAGGTATATTCACAAAGGTGGTGACAGTGTAAAAGCTCAAAGATTGTTCAGCTTTGGTTCGTCTTCAAACGTAGAAGACGGGAGGATAGCCCACACTAGTTTCCTTGGTTGGTTTTGAGGCAACGACGGTTTATGGGTATCAGAAAACTTGAAGTGAATTTACTTTAAGTGGAAGATTATTGAGAAGTGAAGAAAAAAATCCATCATATAAAAAATGGACCAATCAATCAATCTGTGGAAGTATTGTGAGCTGCCCCATTGGATTGACAGACAAATTGGGTTTTTAAAAATAAATAACAATTTTAAAAATCTTTTCGAAAACCTTTTAATAATACAAACAAATATAACAATTTAATCAATGATTAAAGCAATGAAAATATTAAAGAGGTTATGGATAGAGAGATTGAACCGGACACCGAAGATTTGTAGTGGTTCGATTTCTTCCAAACTTACGTCTACTCTTCAAGTTCTCCCTTGAGTATTTTTACTATATAGAATATTTCACGGTCGCATTCTAAGCCTTTACAACTTCAAGATTTCGGTTGAGTCAACTGAATGTTTACGGGCACATTCAAAAGCCTAACACAGCTTCAAGAAAATCTTATGAAAATAATATCCTATTTTCTTCTAATCTCTCTTTAACTGTTATTTGATAAGATTTACTCACTCACTTAAAGAATAAATGGTGACTCACCATTGGATACAAATAAATGAAGAGTATTAATGTAAAATACTCACTTTCTTTACAGAAAAGATTTACAATAAATGAAGAGTAAAGAGAAATGAGGAATAAGAGCTGGAGATTCAGCAATAAATGAAGACTTGAGAATTCTGAGTTTGATTCAAGTAATAGAACAATAAATCTAGGTCTCCAGTTCTGGTAAATGCTGAGAAATTACTCCTTATATAAGCTCTTCTGCATTCATGACCGTTGGAGGTAGGTGGGAGGAATAAATGCCAAAAATTCAACCGTTGAGATCTGTCGCGAGTTTGAATTTTAGTCGTAGGTGTCGACACAAATGCCTTTGGTGTCAACACAAAATGTTTAAGGAAGAAATCTTCAAGTGGTTAGGTCGACACATTTCTTCTGAGGGGTCGACACAATTTCTATAGGCTACCTCACCAACATCATGGTGTCGACACCTTTGGATCTAGTATCGACTCGTTTGAAACTTCAGCATTCGGGAGGACCATTTGGGTCGACTCATTTTGCCATTGATGTCGACACTAAATTCTGCAGGAAGTCTCGGTATATTTTTGTCGACACCACAAATTCTTCAGGCAGGCGCGGGGACTTTTGTGTCGACTCATTTTCAATTAGTGTCAACACCTCAAAATCTGCAGATGGTCTCGGTTCTTTTGTGTCGATTCAAAATTTTAGATACCAAAAGTGATAAACACTTTTGTGTCGACACAGATATACTTGTGTCGACTCATTTTGAGTCATTTAAAGTTACAGCTCTTTTGTGTTGATACAAAATTTGTTTGTATCGAAACTAAACTTTAACACTTAAAAGTAATTTCATGAAACTGTTAGGGTGTCAAACCATTTATTCAATAGGTATTGACACACTTGATATGCTTCAAGTATACTTAACCTTAAAAGTGTTTGATATATTTTTCAATAGAGTTCAACACAGAATATTCTTAATTAAGAATATGTAAATGTTTTAATTCTTTTAAGAGTTAAGTCATTTCTTTTGACTTAAATTGTCAACTTAATTGTTCAAAATATGTTAATATTTTTACTTTGAAAGTATAAAGTATTATCCATTTAAAATTCATTTATTTTTAAAAAATAAATTATAAAAATCATCAAAATCAAAATAAAAAATCATTAGGGTAACAAGTTAATATATATATATATATATATATATATATGTTTGTGTGTGCGTGCGTGTGTGTGTGGATATATATAGTATACAAACTAACAGAAGTTGCTAAGAGCGTCAGCAGCAGTCTCGTTATATAACTTTTTTAGCTAAGTAGAATTTATGAAACTGGAGCTGCAACAACCTCAATTACAGGTCGCTACTTCAACTCAAGCTATAGTGACTCGCTACAGTTGTTGAGCCACTGTTCACTTGTTATTCATTTTTTTGTTATTATATAGGCAATTTGAATTGGATTGAGATGAATGAAAATGAGAGAGGTAAATGACACTATTTATAATTGGAGACTTAAAAAATTATGACAGTTAGAAATATGATCGTTGAAAGAAAATATGACCATTGGAGGAGAATATAACATTTGGAGTAGAATATGATCGTTAGGACCGTTAGAAAGAAAATAAATAAAATTTAAAAATTAAAGACTAAAAATTGAAAAGGGATATTTTAAAAAAGAATAGCTAAATAACTATTGTTGTTAGAGTGTTGAATTAAAATTTTAGATATTTTGCCAGCTAACTTACCTAGCCATTGATGTAGATATAAATGTGGGAAGCAATAATGAAATTTAGATCTTGAAAAGGAATCAACTGATTTGAAATGATGAGGACAACTCAAATAAGTCTAAAAAATTATTTAATTTATATAGGCATTACTCTCGTAATCCAGAAAATATACAAAGCTTTTTAAATTCTTATTTTTAGAACAATGCTCCCTATTATGGGTTTTTTTTTATCATTTTATGTTACCAAATACATGAAATATGTTATCCTTCTTTACAATTTACCAAACGAATACTTCCCAAACGTGAAATTGATCTGGAGTATCTATTTGATACAGATTCTTGGAACTATTTTTTAGCATTTTTGCTTAGAAAACTCTGTTTTATGATGCTTAACAAAGGTTAGGCTAGATACCTTTCAGCTTTTAGCAGCTTAGCTGTGATTTGTCGAATGACATAAATGTCCATTCATATAACATCTAGGTAGTACCATTAAATAATTGGTGTGGCAGTACCATTTAGGCATCGTTTGGCAACTTAGTTTTAAATTAATATTTTTATTTAAAATTATTTAAACTAAATAAGTAAAAAATTCATTTATTGAGCTATAAGATGACTCTAAGTCAAAAGGCAACAAACTAAAAAACTTAGTTTAAAGTGGCTTTAAATAGTTTTAAGAAAAAAATTATTATAATTTTTTAAAATTTATTTTTACATAATTTTATATTTAATATAGATCTTATTTAATATATAATTTTATATTTATATCTAATGGCATTTCCTCGTACATCACATATCATGCATTACATCATTTATTAGTCATTATCCTACGAGTTTCGACTCACGTTTGTTGAATTAAACATTTTACAAGTTTTGGTGATCAAAAATAGGTGTCATACAGGTCCTAATTATTATGTGAGATTGAAGAATGAAGAAGTAACTTTTATTTTGTAATCAATTGTAAAACATAGAGCCTGATGAAATAATTTTGGATGAATGTAATGAATACGAGAATACAACGAATGTTCATGTATGATTTAAATTTGTATATTTTAATTCCTTTAGAGATTGAGGTAGACGTACTAAAAATTGATATGAATAGTTAGTAAGTAGTTTTTATTTCGATTGCAAATTAGATTCTGGGCTGAGCTTAGGTATAAATTGTTATTTGAATTTAACAGGTTTTTATAAAATTTGCGATAATTCGAAAATAAAGAAAATTCTGTCGAAATTTTTTAATTTTACATTTAAAAAATTTTGAAGTTGAGAAAGTGACAACTTTTTTAAAATAAGCTAAGTTTAGTGGTTTTTCTTCAACGAGGGTTTAGCCACGAATTAAACTATTTTAAATAGGAGTTATTCTTAACATTGAATTAATGAAGTTAGGTTGTCTCAAAAGGTTCACCTGCCTCGTGTTTGGGGCCGTGAGATAGTCCCTCATCCATCATTTCAATTGTTTGCTCAAACTTGTGGGACTGGAATCAAACCAGCTCCATTATCGCTATCTGGCCATGTTCATCGCATCCATCTATGTCTGATAGAACTCCCTCCTCTACCGTCAATTATTTCTAACTCACTGTCTTCAATTTCCTTCGCCTTTGCTGCTTCGATTCAGTTTGTAACTGGACTTCTTTGTCAGCTTTGATTTTTGTCATTATTGATTTACGAACTTTGCAAAACTCTTTTCTCTCGCGATCTGTTTCTTTGAGTTCTTCAATCGAAATTTGTTAGACAAAAAAATAACAAGGTCATTTTGAGATAACAATGAGAACATGTATTAACAATCATATTACAATAAGAATGTTTACATTATAGAACAATTTTGATAACATTCATCACCAAACAGATTAATGCTGGAAAATGAGAAATTTGGTTCTCTCATTCTGCATTTCAGTTCATCTCAAAACAAATGTGGGCTGCATTTCTTTAAAAACTTCCACTTTCTATAAAAACTTATATGTTATAAAATTTTGAAAACTTCCACAAAATATGGCACCAAAAATTCCACATTGAATGAGAAATGAGAACATTAACATTGTATAACAATTTTCCTAACATTCAGTAAAAAAAAAAAACTTTTATGTGATAAAATTTTAAAAACTTCGTCAAAATATGGCACCACGATTTCAGCATATAAAATGGCAAATGATACATTTCCCCCCAATAAACTGATGAATAAAAATGAGACATATTTTCCACCACTAACACATCAATATTGGTCTAATTTAGAACGCCATAATTTATTGTTAATGAAATAACAAATAAAAGTTGGAATATTGCTCTATAGGTAGAATTGGGAACAACACCAGGTGTATTTTTGGTTAAAAAGGTGAATTTATAAAATTTTCTTCAAAAAGTAATAAAAATAGATTGCAAATGTATTGACAAAAACCATATACAACTATTAGATTTATGTAGTTTCAATATAAGCTATTTACTTGGAAATGTTCCTAGATTCAGATCCCAAACAAGAGCTTCCATTTGTGATACCATTTGTGGTAGATCCCACTTCACACACCTCAAGAATTTTTTTAGAAACGAAAAGAGCACTAGAGAAGTGTGCTCGCAGAACTAATCTTATATGTAACAAAGACAACTTATCATTTTAAGAGTATGCAGAACCAATTTTTGAACAATTTTTTGAAAAATTATTTGTAAAGTAAGCAAAACACATTACCAAGAGTGCCATCACACACCGCATCACTTTCTAGAGAATTGAGTAGTTGTGTTTTTTTTTAAATATCATCAATGCGTTTTGTATTGCTCCCGCTCAGGCATAATTTCACATTGCACTCAAATCTTTTATATAGTTGAGGTATATCAATCCAATAGAATCTAGCCCTTGGATGGCTTAGGAGCTTTTCAATCAATGAAGAGGCACCTTTGGTGGTTAAAGTTTATAATATTACAAAGAGTCACTTAACATAAAACCCTAGTAGCTCTTTTTATATCACAACCACAAAACCCTAGCAGCCTCAATTCTAGTAAAAATCATGAAACCCTAATTGAATTAAATAAGGCTTACGTATCAGACCGATCGAGCGGTATGTTCACTGCTCGAGTGGTGAAGTTAGCTTTGCATCATTTTTATAGTGATGTTGCAAAAACTGAGAAGCCTTCTTAACGCTCAATCGGTTTGTCAAGCAGTCTGGCACCAATTGTAGTATTTTATTCTTTTTCAGCTCATTTTTTTGCACTATTTATAATCTGCAACCTATTATACTAAATTCACAAGAACAGGTTTTAAATTATTAAAGAATGAGACAGTAATAATTTGTCTCAAGTTTGTCAAATAATAAAGAATTAAACCGAAAGTCTAATTTCCTAACACACATTTTTTGGTGTTAGCGGTGGTGGTAGTGGTGTTGGCGGTGGGGGTGGGAAGTAGTGGTGGTGGTGGTGGGAGTGGTGGTGCGTAGTGGTGGAGGGGTGGTGGTGGTGGGGAGCGGTGGGGGGCAATGGTGGTGGTGGCAGTGGTAGGGAGTGGTGGCGGTTGGGAAGTGGTGGTGGTGGTGGTGGTGGTAGTGGCGACAGTTATGACACCCCGTTTTCCGGTCACGTCAGAACATACATAAATATAAATAAAAGGATGTTCTAGCCATTCATGCATGTTTACATATCATAAATATTACATCGTTAAAGTTTATGAACTGTACAAAGGTACATAGCGCTTACAGTTTCACCAATAAATTTTAAAAATTACAATAAGCATGGAAAAACTGAACAAAAAGAACAAAAGAAGAAGATTCAAATCTTCAACAAGCATTGTCGGGGTCCGCTAGCTCCTGCTATTCACCCTGTTCTTCAATTCTTTCTTCCGGGGCGACTTCCTCAAAGAACTCCTCAACCTCACCCGTGGCACGAATGCCATGAGTCAAAGCAAAAAAAAAACACTCTAAACCTTTTAACCATTCTCACGGAAAAACATTCCATAACGCAAATCATTTAGCACCCAGTACAAATTTAAATCAAAGAGACTGACAAATTTGATAGTTATAGCATGGTAAGCATATATAAGAACGAATGTACATGTATGTGATGCAATGGATGCAATGTAAGTATCCAACTCGGCATTCATCCAAAAATAAAAATAGAAGTTTCACTTTGAGACTTATTTCTATTGCCTACAGGGACTTATTATCATTGCCTCAAAGACTTATTGTCATTGCCGTGATGGGACTTACTGTCATTGCCTTAGGAACTTATTATCATTGCCATGATAGGACTTATTGTCATTGCTTCTGGGACTTAATGTCATTGCCTCAAGGATTTATTATTATTACCGTGATGGGACTTATTGTCACTACCTCAGAGACTTATTACCGAGTTACTCATATTAAGACCATGATACTCGCTTGGTATGAACCCAAAGTTTAAGTTACCAAAACCAGAATGCTAGTGATGAACCCATGGTGCCCAACAGTATCCATGATAAATCATTTCAAACATCGGGGACACACCCAGGGTGTATAAACCAAATTTGTAATATCGGGGACGCACTCAGGGTGTACAATGGAAAAACATCGAAGACATTTACAAAAATGGCAACCAATGACGCCTTAGACTTAGTGTCACGCCCCAAACTCCGAGCCACGTGAAATACCCACAAACAACCAAACATAATCCCAACCCGAGAATATACTCTCAAAATAAATCATGCATGCATTATATATAAACGCCAAACGGCAACATTACACAGCTCCAACGCCCGTAAAACATGTTATAACATATATATAACAAAACTAGCAAAAAGAAAGATTACAGCTCTTCCAACTCTTCAGCACCTCCAGATCAACTAGCGTAATCGGCACCTGAAGAAAAATAAATCCCACACCGTGAGCCAAAGCTCATCAGATTCTAAATAACACTTGTAGTATAAGATAAACATACTCGATAAATGAAGTGCAGTTTTAGACTTTATTTCAAGCCATAAAATAATTTGAAAACAGTTTTAGATCGCGACTCACCAGAGCAAGAAAATCATTTTCACATGCAAGGGAAAGCGAGGATAAAGACCATTTGTCGACTCATCAGAGCCCTAAAAACGATTCAAGTATTACGACTCCCGCAGGCCGTTAATAAAGTATTTCGACTCCCGTAGGCCGATAATACAGTTTTAAGAAAATTTGACTATCCGTCCCAATATGCAGTACATGCAATCCATGAGCACGTGCCTCTTTAGGATCTCGTTTCAATCCGTCAGATATCGCACACACACCGGCTTTTGCAGCCTACCTCATACACCCACACACGCATACGTGCATCATCAACCAGGATTTACATCTACTAGATCACAAATTTATCTAATCCATTTCACACACATATGCAAACCTAAATCAAGATTTAAAACATATAACCATGTATCAACACGACGTTCCACAAACCACGTCACATGCCTATAAAACTCTAGGTTTTAAAGCATAAACCACATTATACATAACGATTGATATCACAACTACGTAATCCATTTACGTATTTCGTACATAAATAAACAGTTATAAATACACACATAACCATATAAAATCGCATCACGACACCACTCATCAAAATCGACATCCACTCACGAGGACAACCCACACAACCACCACTAGCCCAAACACTCCCAACACGATCACCACAGATCCACGACACTCACCCGCACCCACACAAACCCAACATCAAACCACGTACCTAATCGTGCACTAACAAACCGCATCTACCATGCACATCACCCACGAGGGCAACACTCAAACGCACACCCGAGGCCACGACACGACCCCTGAAACCACCACACAACCAACCCAACCCCAAAAGAAATCCACAGGTATTTAAATTAAGTAATTCTCATAATTTAATCAATCAAATACCATAGGACACCGATCGAAAACCAAGGAACCAACCCAAAACCACAAACCACCAGCCCACAACTTCAGTTGACTGGACCCAACCCCCCGTCGACTTACAAACACACTGGAAAACCACCAAACGCCCAGGAGCACTATCCAGTTGACTAACCCTCGAGGTCCAGTCGACTAAACCCAAGAACACATGATCTAGTCGACTGAACTCATGGGTTCAGTTGACTAAACCCAACCCAGAAACGGTTCTAAGCTACGGGTTCAACCTCTACACCTCATATCAAATCCTCCAAACTCCATTTTAACATCCTCAAACATACACACGCCTATGCCTAACACCAAAGCCATCACAGAAACACCCGACACTCGATTCCATCCACGGAACCAATAAAAACTCAATTTTTAACCCAAAACCAACTTTTGTACAAAATCAGTTCTACAGAGATCTAACCGGTAAGAACACTCACGTTTACCCATAGCACCTTTATACAGTAGTGGGGTCTAGAATCCTACCTAGGTGAGTTCAATACTCAACGCCTCGAACCACAACAAAATCGAGTTTCGTCAGAATCAAAATCTGACTGGATGGTTGCTTGCCCACGACTCCAAAAGTAAGGATCCACTGTTGGATCGTTGAAAACCGAGCCCCGGGCCCCCGAGAACTTTGAGAGAAGGCAAAGAGAAAACAAAAAACTTACTGGAAAAAATTTTAAAAAATATCTTTTCTAAATATCTAACTCCAGATATTTATAGGCCCCCACAATATCCTTTTTTTTAATTTTTAAAATTCCCAGGAACCCACCCCGTATGCATATCTAAACCCGATCATGCATCAAAAGTAATAAAACATATTGCAACGAAAACACATAACGCGCATCAAAAAATGCCGAAAAAAAAATGGATCAGGGTCTCACAACTCTACCCCCCTTAAAGGAATTTTGCCCCCAAAATTCAACTCAAGGTCAACAAAAATGACCCGGTGATCACAGTCAACACAGGTACACGAGATGGTCAGCCAAACCATTCCCTAGGATACAGTCAAACAAGGTCAGGCATCCTAGATAATGCTTAACTATCTCAAAGACTCAGGATCTACAACCCACCCCAACTTCACATCATCACCAACCGCTGCCTCAACACAAAACAACTTCCACGGGATCCATAAATAAAACAGATGCAATGATGAATTGGCTCAAAACCTGCAGATTCAGAAAGTACCTCTGCTCGCTGAAGGTATATCAACATCCTCCGGCATGACCGGTGCCCTAGATGAACCGTGAGCTATAAGAGAATACACTCGAGGCAACCCCACCCTATCCCGTCTGCCAAAACTCGGTGCTGTCGGCTGTCGCACCGACTGAATTAATGTGCTCCCACCTGCCACCCGGGAAGTCTGTACTGCGGAAGGCTGCTGTCGACCCTGTGCATATAAACCCACTGGTGTGTCCTCCCTGCTCGGCACACTGCCTCTTTGGGGACAATTCCTATGAATATGTCCAAACTGTCCACACTCATACCAAACTGATGGGTCCTTCTCCTGCGGCTGCACTGGAGCCAAACTCTGGGATGGTCTCGGCTGTAAACAATCCGCTGCACGATGCCCTAGCTGTCTGCATCGAAAACAGGTCAACTCTCGCTGGTCTGGCCTCCCAGACGAAGCCACAGATGGTGATGGTGCTGAAAACTGCTGTGATCCAGATGGATAAAAACTAGGGCCAGAGGACCTCTACCTCTTACTGGCATGCCCAGCTATTTGTGCCTCCGTACCGCCCTGTGATGTCCTTGCCTCCCTCAAAGCTTGAGTCTCAGCCAAAGCATTCTCAACTCTCGCTGCCGCCTCTACCAACAGTCTAAACACACGATATCCCATCATAGCTACTCGCTCCTTGATCGCAGGCCTCAATCCCCACTCAAACCTCATCGAAAGCAAGTCATTTATGCACTCCACCTCCGATGCAAATCGAGACAAGCTCATAAACCTGACCTCGTACTGTATGATGTCCATGGTCCCCTGGGTAAGAGAATAGAACTCCTCCCTACATAAGTCCCTCCTCAAAGCTGGGAAATATCTCTCCAGGAAGACTCGTGTAAAAGCTGCCCATGTGGCCCCTACTGTAGTCCTGGCATATCTCCACCACTGATGAGCGTCACCTCTCCGCTGAAAGGTGGCAAAAGAAACTCACAACTCATCCTCCACAATCTGCAATGTGTCTAGGATCCGAGTCGTCAACTCCAACCACTCTGTCGCCATAAGAGGATCAGGATCTCCTGTAAAGGTAGGTGGATCCATGCGCCTAAACTCCCGCATTGCAACTGTAACCCTTGCTTTAGGCACCCTCTCCCTAACAGGCTCACCCCTAGCCACTAGTTGCTAGATAGAACCAACCAGCACATGCAACAGCTCCGTCGCGTCCATCGGCCCCTGGGGAGCATTAGCATCCCCAGCATTAGGGATAGGAACACCCCCTTGGCCAACAACATGGCCACGACCTCGACCACGGCCTCGCCCTCTCCTCGCTGACATCGCGTCTATATGAAAGCAAAACAACATATAAGATGCATCACATGACATGAACATAAACGCTAAACACTTAGCATGCTATCACATAGCCACATAGGTTCAAGATAAACAACTCCACATATACCGAGGAGAACCAACAAGAATGACTCATCAACCTGGATAATCTACTCAGATTCCCTGATAGAAATCACGTCAGCTAAACGCGTTTCTAACTTGGCTCCCAAGTTTGTTAATCCAAATGCCCAAAGGGACGACTATCACTCCTAAGATTCAACCCCCATGCCCACATATACACATCTTTCACATATCTAACATGCTGACACGATCATGTTATCAAAGCATATAAACACATGCAATCAAGAACACACAATCAACCTCACACAGTGATGCAACCTCTTCCCACGACTCATAGGTATTCGAACCCAGAGCTCTGATACCAATTTGTCACGCTCCAAACTCCAGGCCACGTGAAATACCCATAAACAACCAAACATACACCCAACCCGAGAATATACTCTCAAAATAAACCATGCATGCATTATATATAAATGCCAAATGGCAACATTACACGGCCTAAACGCCCATAAAACATGTTATAATAGATATATAACAAAATTAGCAAAAAGAAAGACTACAGCTCTTCCACCTCTTCAGCACCTCTAGATCAACCAGCGCGATCGGCACCTGAAGAAAAACAAATTCCACACCGTGAGCCAAAGTTCAGCAGATTCTAAACAACATGTGTAGTATAAGCTAAACATGCTCGATAAACGAAGTGCAATTTTTGACTTTCTTTCAAGCCATAAAACAATTTCAAAATAGTTTTAGATCGCGACTCACCAGAGCCAAAAAACCATTTTCATATGCAAGGGAAAGTGAGGATAAAGACCATTTTTCGACTCATTAGAGCCTTGAAAACGATTCAAATATTATGACTCCCGCAGGTCGTAAATACAGTATTTCGAGTCTCGTAGGCCGATAATACAGCTTTAAGAAAATTGGTCTATCCGTCCCAATATGAAGTACATGCAATCCATGAACACGTGCTTCTTCAGGATCACGTTTCAATCCGTCAGATATCGCACACACATCGGCTTTCGCAGCCTACCTCTTATACTGACTTTCGCAGCCTACCTCATACACCCACACACGCACACGTGCATCATCAATCAGGATTTACATCTACTGGATCACATATTCATCTAATCCATTTCATACACATATGCAAACCTAAATCAAGATTTAAAGCATATAACCATGTATCAACACGGCGTTCCACAAACCACGTCACAAGCCTATAAAACTCTAGGTTTTAAAGCATAAACCATGTTATACATAACGATTGATATCACAACCACTTAATCCACTTATGTATTCTGTACATAAATAAATAGTTATAAATATGTCCATAGCCATATAAAATCACATCACGACACCATTCATCAAAATCGACATCCACTAACGGGGACAACCCACACGACCACCACTGGCCCAAATACTCCCAACCCGATCACCATAGATCCACGATGCTCACCTGCGCCCACACAAAACCCAACATCAAACCACGCACCTAACCGTGCACCAACAAACCGCATCTACCTTGCACATCACCCACGAAGGCAACACTCAAACGCACAGCCGAGGCCACAACACGACCCCTAAAACCACCACACAACCAACCCTACCCCAAAAGGAATCCACACGTATTTAAATTAAGTAATTCCCATAAATTAATCAATCAAATACCATAGGACACCGATCGAAAACCAAGGAACCAACCCAAAACCACAAACCACCAGCCCACAACTTCAGCCGACTGAACCCAACCCCAAGTCGACTGAAAAACACACTGGAAACCCACCAAACACCCAGGAGCACTATCCAGTCGACTGACTCTCGAGGTCCAGTCGACTGAACCCAAGAACACATGATTCAGTCGACTAAACTCATGGGTTCAGTTGACTGAACCCAACTCAGAAACGGTTCTATGTTACGGGTTCAACCTCTAAACCTCATATCAAAGCCTCCAAACTCCATTTTAACGCCCTCAAACATACACACGCCTATGCCTAGCACCAAGGCCACCATAGAAACACTCGACACCTAATTTCATCCACCGAAACCAACAAAAACCTGATTGTTAACCTAAAAACCAACTTTAATACAAAATTAGATCTACAGAGATCTAACCGGTAAGAACACCCATGCTTACCCATTGAACCCTTATACAATAGTAGGGTCTAGAATTCTATCTTGGTGAGTTTAAAACTCGACGTCTCGAACCACGTGCAAAATTGAGTTTCGTCAGAATCAAAATCTGACCGGATGGTTGTGTAGCCCACGACGCCAAAAGCAAGGATCCGCTGTTGGATCGCTGAAAATCGAGCCCCAGGCCCCCGAGAACTTAGAGAGAAGGCAGAGAGAAAATAAAAAACTTACTGGAGAAGTTTTGGAAAATATCTTTGGAAATATCTAACTCCAGATATTTATAGGTCTCCAAAATATTTTTTTTTAATTTTTGAAATTTATGCCACAGCGGCCCACGGACCCGGGAACCCACCCCACATGCATATATAAGCCCGATCATGCATCAAAAGTAATAAAACATGCTGCAACGAAAACACATAACGCGCGTCGAAAAACGCCAAAAAGAAAAATAGGTCAGGGTCTCACACTTAGAACCAAGAAGGACAATTCAACATAACACATCCCAATAACAGTTTACATAGATGAACTTCAATATACCAGGATGTAAGTGACAATGTCCATGATGTATAATATGGATATCAAATATAACTATCTATAGCATGGCATCAACTAGCATAGCAAAGTTCATGGTACAACTTACTAAGCATAAGTACAATTGTTTGAGGCGCACATTACAATTCTCAAGAAATAATTCAAAATTTATTGACATGAGTTCTAATCATCGTACATGCACTTAAAAACACTAATCAACTAATTTAAATCAATCATCATACAAAACTCAGATCTCACAACAAATAGTACTCAAATCGCACTTAACAACTTTAAGGGGGCCAAGTTTAAGTATTAAATTTAAAAGGACAGCTAGGTTTAGGGACATCTAGACTTTGAATCAAGTTATAATTTTTAATCACCATTTAGATAAAAATATTTTCTACAAATCTTATGTTTAATACTAAGGCCAAAATCTAAGGCAAATTGGTAAAAAAAACATTCTAAGCGAAAATGATTCAGCACTTTTCTCAAAATTTTACTGAACATATGCTTCTGTTGATCTCAATTTTGGGGCATCTAATTAAGTTGAAACGAGCCCATTGTTGGATATGTTCTAGCTAAATATGTTCCCCAAAAATCTTATGAAGGGTTCTAGGGGTAGTTATTTGAAACAAGTTGAAGATATAAGCTATTTTATAAAATAGGTTCTGTCTACTGCCAAACCCTCAGCAAAATCAATTTTAATAGAGAGTTTGAAACGGGTTTGACGGAATTTCCCAAAGTATTTAGGTCTGATTTGTGGACAAAAAATAGTTCAATATGTTACCTACAATATTCATGAAGACCACCTTTGGAGTAGGTCAGTATAAATAGAGGTTTTTAGCTATACGAACATATATGATAGAAGTGTCCTTTAATGGCTGAACCACAAGAGAGAGTTTTAATGGGATTTTAACCTATCAAACCTCAGTATTCTGGGTTCATTTTTTGTGAATAGTTAGATATACATGTTATCTATAATGTTTATGTTTTGACCAAAGCTTAGACCTCATTTTAAACTAGGGTTGTTAGGTCGGTATTATTGACTGATCTAAAAACGACACACTTTGGTAGAATTGCAATATCTCAATTTCTACTCACTCAAATGAGTTCAAACTAACTTTGGATAAAATATAACACAAAAATATAAATCCGGATATAAAGAACATTCTTAGATCAATTTTTTACGTTGAGTTATGAAGTTCCAAACATCATGGTAGAAATGTTAAAGCACTCAAAATTGGGCCTTTAAAGGTTCAAGTTTCCTAACTCATGATATGTCTAGGTTTTTTCCCATTTCTTTGCATGCTTGTGTTTTATATATGAATATCAAGATTCTAGAACCCATTTAAGTCATCAAATCCAAGAATAACAACACACCACCACATCTTATATCATTCAAAAACACAACAACCATTATTTCTCAACTACAACGCCTTTTTGGTTTGTTTTCGAATCTCGATCATAGATGTCTTTAAAGAGATGAGTTGAGGGATATTTTTGATGATATTTGACATAAATTTTAGAGGTTTTACTTATTTATTTGAGGTCCTAGAAATGATGGATGACTTGTAGAACTTGGCTTTAGACTCTTTGGTTTTCAAAAATCTTTTTTCTTCGAACCATCCTTCTTCTCTTCTTTATTCTCTCAATTCACCCAAGATCTTTAAGAACACTTTAAATCTCATTTTCTCTCTCCCTTGTCCAAAAATCATAGAGGGAAGGAGTGGTGTTTGGCTTGATTTTATCGGAAAATGTGTGAGGGAACAAAATGGTAACTTTTAAACCCATTTTTTCTTCATTCACATGGGTGGATGTGGCATGGTGCAATTTTGAGATATATTTTTAGATTTTGGCATATGAGAAGTCATCTAGGTTCAATTTGGAAGACAAAAATCTGATCTTGCATCACTTTTGGGATTTTATCTCGATTTTCATGCCATTCTGTGCAAGAAAGTACCTTAAAAATTAATTTGATGTATTTTTTTTGTATCTTTATCTACTAAAACTTATTATTTTAGTAAGTTTATAATAATTCTAGTATTCTTATGAATTATCATAATTTTTATAGCAATTGATTAAATAAGTATAGGTTTTTAAGTCAAATTAAGCTAGTTTGACAAGATATGACTTTTTGACTTATTTTAGTGTGTATGAACTTCAATATTAATTGGTTTACTTTTGTTAGCCTATAAGAGCATATTATTATGTATATTAGTTGTTCAACAAGTCTTTGATCATCATAATGCTTGATTTGACACTTTTCTCATTTTTTTAAGCTTAAAAAAAGTAAAAAAAACTACTTTTTACCACAATTCCCAAGGTGGCCGGCCACTAATGGGTATTTTTGTTATTTTTGATGCTATTTTGTCTTTTGATACTTAATTGTACTTAAATCTTTAATTTATGGTATCCAAGTATCAAAATTTAAATTTTTAAAATTTTTTAGTGTACTTGGGCAAAATGATCATTTTATCTTAATTATAAGAATTTTTTATTTTTAATTCATTATTTCATGATAATTACTTAATTTAGAATCTTGGTAGGTTATCCAAGTCTTAAGGTTTTGTCACTTGAGTTTTGGAACTTTTTAGGGTTTCTAGATCGAACTTAGGGTTTTGAATTTAGTTAGGATTTTTCATCTTTTAGTGACTTAATATTTTGTCGACTAACCGTTCGTAATACTACAATTTGGGTTGGGTCTTTACATGGGTCATTATCAATCAGCTTATTACAATTAGGGTCTGAACCGTGTCGTTATAACGGCGATGGTGGTGCTAGCGATGGTGGTGCCGACGGTGGTGGTGGCAGTGGCGATTTGGTGGTGTTGGTGGTAGTTGGGAGCGGCGATGGCGGTGGTGGAGAGTGAATGATAAATTAAGGGTAATTTTGGAATAAAAAGTATTAATATGACTTGTTGGGAGATAATTGTAGGGACCTATTTTCTTTTAATTTGTAAAGATTAATTAAACCTGATTGTGATATGTTCAGTGAAAAATGATTAGATATTTAATTGTGTGAAAGGATCAAAGTGTAATCATGATAATGATTGATGATGATAATTATATGCATAGCAATACATGAGAATAATTGTTGTGAGTTGTTTGGATGAGCCTTGAGGTATTTGGCTTAAGTTTGAATCTGATATAATTTCTTTCCTCAAGATTGGGTTCAGCAGCAACCGCTCAAGTGATACCTAGTCCGCTCGAGTGGACTGTCGATAGCAGCATTTAAAACATCACGAGTTGAGCTTTTGTTATTTCATTTCATCCTCTTCTCTCTCTCTCTCTCTCTCTCTCTCTAAGCTCGGGATGAAGCCCTAAGAACACCATAGGAACATTATTAAGCCTCTTCTCACCTCTTTTTAGTGGATCTCTTGCTCTTCTCTTGCTTGAACATCATTGGAAAGGTTGTTCTACGCGTTCGGAGCTTTGTTTCATCAGTTGGTGGGAGATATTCATCTTTGGAGCTTGCTAGGGTTTGATCCTTCAGATTTAGGCATCTAGGAAGTAGAATCTATAACTAAACTTGAACTTTGAGTGTATATGAGTTGTATTGTTATTGGAATTGTACAAAATCATGCGAAATTTATATTTTTTGAACCCTAAGTTAGGGTTTGAAGTTAATGGATGTTAAATCTTGAGTTTATGAATGATTTATGGTAAACCTATTATGATGTTGTCATTAGAGAACCATTAATTAATGATTTGGAAAGTTAGGATTTGGTTGGGTTGAAACTTGAATCAAATTTAGGGGTTTTGGGTTAGTGAACTCAAATGAGAAAATTGGTTGAATTTTGGACAAAATGGGAATTGTGTTAACCTAATTGGGTATGAACTTCATGAATTTTGATGATATATGAAGGTTGTGGGATGATGGGTTGGAGATTTCGAGAAAATCCAATGAATTGAAGAAGGTGAATAACGCGAGATGTTAATTTGGGGGTTTTGAAACCTTTTTAATTCGAATATGTGAATTATAGAAAATTAAAAATTATTGAGAATTGGAACATTAATGGTGTTGGGTTTAACGAAAGGAACTAGGTTGGCAGTTGGACTCGTGTTGATTTTAGTATAAATAATCTAATTAAGGTACCATGTGATTTGAATGAATAATTAAGTTGGGTTCGAGTAACTGCTCAGTGAAAGATCGAAAACTTTCGCAATGTATGGTAGGCCCTTCCATCGGGTTTGTCCCTATAAAAACGTGCTTTGGCCGACTCACCAATTGATGCTTTTGAGAAAAATCAAAAATGTGTGCTCTACGTGTCGGGTTATAGAATAGATATTTATCCATTATGACTCATGTCGCCCGATTGTTATAACTACACCTAGGTCTATAGGTGACATCCGGCTTTGGTAGTTAATTAAATCAAACAATGAATTGAGTTTGGATAACCTTTATGAAATGGTTGTTGAAATTGTGAATTGAGAAACTTTGAAAATGGTTGAAATTTGGATTAATTTAAAATTTAGAGTTATAGTAACCTTAAGGTGGTTTGAAATGATGAGGAAATAAAAGACTAAATTATGATTTTGTGTGTGTAAATGGAGTTTGGTTGATATGGAAAAAATCGGTTATGTGAATGGGAATTTGTTAGAAAAGCGGAATTGATTTTGAATAAAAACTTGTTGTGCATTCACAAAATCATCCTCGCATATCATGTATTTGCTCCTCTTTAGTCAATTTCTTATGAGCCTTAGCTCAAGTTGTATAATTAACTTTAGGTGATAGCGAAAAGAAGATTGTGGAATGAGAAGAATGGTTGCGGAGACCTTTTTGTGTCATTTTTGTTAGAATTACATGTTCTTTAGTAGAATCTTTTGGGAATTAAAATTGTAAATGCAATTCTTTTGGTATATGGTTTGGGATGTACTGGAAATCGATAGGTATTCGTTTTTTAAGGCCCTAAGGTCATGAATTCATATCTTGTATGCATGTGAGGGGGTTGGGCGCAAATTTTGGATTATTCCTTGGTTCTTGGATGAAATGTTATGGTTTCAAAGGTTGGATTGTGAATTTTTGGATTGAATAGGGCTATTTCATAACCAAATGTATGTTTAACTTCAACTTTTTGCCTAGTTTAATGTGTATTCAAAGTATGAGAAAAATGAATGATTTTTCAAAACTTAGAAAAATTTTCAAGTTTTTAGGTAGTTGGCTCTTGGATACATTACCGCTTGAGTGGTGGTGAGTCCGCTCGAGCGGACTCTGCTAGGTGAAAATTTTGGTACTTTTGGTTTAAAAGGGATTTTTGTTTGGTATCTTTTGTGTATCTTTTGGAGTATAAATTGGCTTATTTGAAAAATTATTTTACAAGCAAAATACTCATCTTCACTCTTACCTTTTACAAGAAACTTGAAAGTTTTAATTTGTTTTAAATCAGGAGCTATTTTCTCCTAGTTCTTTGGGTTTGGATTCTTTAAACCAGGTTCTTTTCCATTCTATTGTGTCGGTTTCTATTGTTACATTTTTAGGCCGTGATAGATTTGTATCAGAGCGTTAGGTTCAAATACCTAGGAGTCATGAGAATGGTTGATTCATTGCGTGAGAGTTTACTTTGATGTGTGACATTCATGTATTGGTGTGTTTGCATGTATAATTGTGAAGTGACTTGATGTTTGCATGCTAGGTTGTATTTGGGTATGGAGGTTATATTTTTAGGATGATATGTCTAGCCCTTGGGAATTCGGTCGACTAGTTTAGGGCTCTAGTTAGAAAGGCGTTTAGCCGATATTCATTTTTACAAGAGATCCAAACGAGTTACCTGAATTGATTTGTCATTCCGATTAGTCCTCCTCGGTATGTGAAACACGTTTATATGGTTGTGCGTGTTAAGTGGTAACCAGGTTAGAGGTGATTTTATGATGGAAGATGGGTTAGTTTAGACCTTTTTATTGATATCTCCCCTTATCTTTTCTTATATAAAGTGAAGTTACCAAGATGAGGTAGAGGTCGACGTCGCAACCGAGGTCTTGTGTATGCCTAAGTTCGAAAGAAACATATGTGCATACCCTGCAAGAACAAGCGGGTGGTGTTGACGTTATACAAGAGATGCTCACGATGATGCGAGCTTTAGCCGAGGCAGCTAGGAGTGGAGCAAGAGCTCCCGAGCCAAGGGCTACGGTAGCAAAGAGAGAGTTTCGACGGTTGGACCCTCCAACCTTTTTGGGAGAGCCTGACCCCAAGGTGGCTACTGAGTTGTTGGAGGTGACCACTTCCATCTTTGATATGCTTGAGATCATGGAGGACGAGTTAAGGGTAAGGTTGGTGGTGTTCCAACTCCGGGATGACGCGTAGGAGTGGTGAAAGTTTTCCAAGACAATTGTGGAGGGAACGTGGACCATTTTCACTAGGGTCTTTCTAGAGAAGTATTTTCCTGGGTCTTCAAGGGATACTTATCGCAAGGAATTTCTCTCCCACATTCAGGGGAACTTAACGGTGATCCAATATGAGGTCAAGTTTGCAAATTTATCGCGGTTTGCACTAGAGATTGTGGCAATGGAGATGTTACGGACCAAGAGGATTGAGCGAAGTCTTCAACCCTCGATTAAGCACAGGATTGCAGCCTTAGGATTTTGGGCCTACACAGAGTTAGTGGAGGCCGCTATCAGGGTTGAGAATGCTATGGCCGAGAGCTGTATGATGAGGGAAGGCAAGTCACAACAAGGGAATGCTAGTGCGCAGTTAGAAGGGCGCCAGTTGAAAAGGAAAAAGTTGGGAGGACTGAGTTCTTTCCCTACAGGATCCCAACTGTAGCCACGCTCGGCGTCCGCATCACTTATTATTTTCATCTGGATGTTCTGAGCATAGGGAGATGGTTTGCTTCTCATGCAGACAGCCAGGGAATTGCGCTAGAGAGTGCCCACATATAGGGCAACAACAGAGTTAGACTTAGGAGAGGGCCCCATTTTCTTATTTTTAGTGTGGTCAGATGGGTCACATCTGTCTAGATTGCTCTCATGAAGGGAATATCTAAAGTGCTTCAAGGTCACATCCAGATCAGGTATCACAAGTACAACAAGGCTATGGCCAGTCGCAACAGCAGTCGGCGATGTAGTCAACAAGAACCGTAAGAGGGGCTACTTTTGCCCAATTGATGAGACAACCGAGAGCTAGGGAGAACAGGGGCAAAATTAGGGAAATTAGAGACGAGTGTACGCCCTCGTGGAGCCCAGTACTTCAGGGGCACCTGTCGTGCTAGATACCGCAACTTACCGATCGATCATCCGAGGTTCTTTTCTAGTGTACTGTTCTTGGGCTAGTGTTCTTATTGATACGGAAGCATCGCATTCATTCATCTAATCCGCATTGGCATCTACATTGGGGATAGAGGTAAACGTCTTGGGTAGTGCCTTATGTGTTAGTGTTGGTATACTGAAAACTATATTTTTACTATTTAATTTTATTTTAATAAAATTAGTTTTTCATTTTATGAGAATCTTTATTACTAATGTATGTATATCATTTATTTGTTATGCATGGATGTCCAATATTCTATATAGTATTTAATTTGGTGTGTTGAGTATGGCTTACACACAGAAAATCAAATTTTAGGTTCTTGCAGAATATAAGTTTTATATTCACAGTTTAGATGGAAATGAGCATACCATTGGTACGACTGTGGCACAGAGTTTTAGTAGACTTGTCTTGATTACGAGGAACAGATAATAGCGTCGTCTATTGTTTCGACTCTCTGTGTTAGTACACTTTGTGTGTATTGAACGGGACATTTGATATAATTAATTTAGTACTGACTACTGACTATATAAATTAATTCACACCCCAATGTTATTATAAATAGTGCTTATCCTCTTAATTTTGAAATAATTATTGATTTGTGTATATTTAATATTCATTATTTTGATTCATTATAGGGTGCGATCTTATATGGGTCTATATTCCCAGTGAGTTGGATAGTGGTATTATTTATATAAAAAATATTAATTATTGACGAAATCCACGTCCCAATAATCGGGATTGACGATACCCCCTTAAGGATGCTTATAAGTTTTGACCGGGCTAAACCCTGCAGGTGGATTTAATTATTTGGCGATCAAATAAGTTAAATGGAAGGGCTTAAGGATTATGAAGATGCCGATTAAATTAAATTATCAGTAATTAAATTTAATTGGCAGGTATCGAGAATCTTAACGTGGGGAGAAATTGTAAGCATTTAATAACAGGAGCTCAATGCAAGAAGGCCTTCAGGTTATGGGTCAGAGTGCAATTATAGTTCTTTAGTGGTGTGAACTGTAATTCAGTGTTTTATAGAAATTGCAGAAACCGCTGCGTTCTTCCATAATTGCAGAGACTGCATGTAGGTATCTGTGTTCTATTGGAAGTCTTACTCATAATTACTCCCCAGGTTCCTGCTGTAACCCTATATATATGCGGGTAGGCTGAACCAGTTTCAGATGATTTTATATCATTATTGAGATATTATTTTTGATTTTCAAGACTTAAAAAATATATTAGGGTTCTGCCGGTACGAGTTCTCGGAGAATCGTAACCCACACTACGTTCGAAGATCGCGTAAGAGAATACAGTAGAAGATCTGACTAGAGTTTCAACTCAGAATCAAGTCATAGTTGAAGATTAGATGTACAAGAGATATTTTTCTAAATTAACTTTGGTTGCTCGGGTTTATTTTTGATCGTTCGATGTTAACATTTTTATCTGGAGTCCGTTTCGGCGTTTGCCCATTCAGTTAATTTTTTACTAAAAATCGTTTTACAAAAATAATGATCTTGGCAATATTGCCTCCAATAAATTGGTATCAGAGTCATTTTATTTTTTGTTTACAATTTATCAGGGTCGGGTAGATTTAGAACTGTGCTAACTTTGTTTTGCAAGCGTTCTAATCCCGATTTTATGATCATCTATTTTTTTTCATGGTTGATTGAATGGTTTGAATGGATGATGATTTAATTAATTTTTTAACTACGGGGTTGACCGTGATAGTTTAATTGATTGTGAACTCTACGGAGGTATAAGATCAATATAAAAATTATGTTTTTTGGTTTCTAGTTCTTGTTTTTTTATTTTGGTTAAATAAAATTTAAAAAAATAAAAAAGAACGAAAAACAACTCGAAGAACAAGATGAAGCAACAACACTGTTTTGGTTTAGGGAGCAATGTTTTTTTGATTCCCTAACGCTGCCTTGGGCGGAGCACAAACAGGCGCCACCAACCCAAGCTGTTTCATCAATCAGCAGCGCACAACAGGAGCAATTCCAGCTGCCAGTTTCCAAAGTTTTTCCATAGGCGCAAGAAGAATAAAGAAAAACAAAGCCAAACGAGGCCCAGCAAGCCATAGCACCCAATTCCCGGGCGCCCAGGTGTGGCGCAGTTTTCCAGTTTGCCAAACGCAAGCCAAACAGCTGGTTTCCAAGCTTCAGGCGCTGACTTTTCGTCATGGCGCCGGTTGGGTGAAGCAAAGCAATTTCAGTGGTTCCGTGGAGCAATTCCCAAGGTGCACAGGGTGCGGTTTCCCAAGCCTCTCAAAGAAATTTCCAAGTTTAAGCCTCAGCACTTTTGAAGAACCACAAACCAGGCGCTATTTTAGTCCAATCACCGGGCGCATGTTTTGGTTAAAAGCATTATTTTCGGAAATCAATTGGAACCGGTTTCCCAACATAGTACTGTTCCCAATACAGCAATGTGGATCAATGGGATTAAAATACCACAGGCGGCACAATTTCGGTGCAAAAAGGCTACTGAGGCTAACCGATTTTCACCGAACGGAGCAATCACAGTAGCGCAATTCCAGGCTACTTCTTTGGCTGCGGTTTTTGTGGTGCTCGGAGCAGTTTTCGGTGCAAGCAAAATAGCTGTGATTTATTTCATATGGATAAAATTAAATAATCCTAATGCTATCAGGATACCTATAGCTTATCTTCAAAAACATGAAAATGAAACTCTTTAGAATTTTAATTAGAACATAAAATCGTAATTTATATTTATTTTGAATTTAATTTATTTTTACATTTTAATTGCGTGGATGGTATTTATTAGTTTTATTTTTTCTGCTAATTTAATTAATTTGAGTATTCGGTTTTAATTAAAATATTTTATAATAGAAAATAAAATTAAGTTTTTTAATTAATTAATTAATTAATTAGAAAAAATTTAGATTTTTTATTTTTTATAAAATATTACGTTTAAGATGATTTTTTTAAAAAATCAAATATCTTGAAAAAATGTGGGAATTAATTCTGAATGTTATA